>JAULKK010000010.1:8176915-8192269 GCA_032355705.1 Rubia peregrina
GTAAATTTCTCAAAATGACTAAACTCCGGGCCTATTACTCAATATGTAGTTCAAATCAGTTCAATACATATAAATAACATGAAATACATAACTCAAATGAACAGTAGTATAATTATGGAAGTATACATCTTCGGCGCAGTAATACCAATATTGTATTCGTTTACATTCATACTACCAACGACGAGAGTGTATATTATAGCAACATGTCAAATTATTATACACTTGTGGTATGATGTATTTGGAATTTTTTGGTTTTAAAAACTTTGTTCTTCAACCCTTAATTTGTAGTTTCACGTCCCTTATTACCTACAAACATTTAATTATAATTAGAATATATTTTACATAAACGTCTTATTAATAATAATTGTATTTATTATATTTGTGAAAATTTTCAATTATAAAAAATATATGTCATTTCATTTCAAACTCGATAACGTCAGGATTCGAATTCTATAATTTAATCATAAAATTTACATCAGATATTAAATTTTTAAATAGATTATTTAATTCACATGCACTATTATTTATATCATAATTAATGATTAGTTATTAATATGTAATATAATTTAACCATTATTTTCTTTTAATTATTTTTGTTCTGTTCAGTTCAGGTTGAATCAGTTTGGTTCCATTTAATTCAGTTCGGTTCATTTTAATTCAGTTCCGCTCTGTTAGACGAGGTCCACTTCAGTTGGTTTCAGCTTAGTTTAGTGTGATTCATTTCACTTCACCTTCATTCAGTTGGGTTCATTTTGATGCAGTTCGGTTCCATTTGATTTAGTTTAGTTCAATTTGATTCGGTTCAGTTTAGTTTGATTCGGTTCGGTTCAGTTATCTCAGTTCAATTCGGTCTGATTCAGTCAATTTGATTCATTTCAGTTCAGTTTGACTCAGTTAAGTTCAATTAGATTCGATTCATTTCATTTTGATTTATTTAGTTCGTTTTGGTTCATTTCAGTTCATCGAAACTTAATTCAGTTTAGTTCAGCTTCAGTTCAACTCAACTCCAATCAGCTCAACTCAACTCAACTCAACTCTTCTCAGCATATCTCAATTCATCCCAGCTCCAATCCACTCAACTCAGCTCTTCTCAACTCCAATAAATTGAGTTTAAATCAACTCAGCTCCATTTCAGCTTAAATGGACAGGGCCTAAGTGTGTAACAAGTTGAAGGAAGGCATGTGATTTATATGTGTATGATGGAATCAGAGGTGTCAATCTCTAACTTGAACCAATAATTTTATACATGCCGACACGATTAAACTCAATTTGAAATTCGATTTTGATCCAAGAGATGTCGACCCCCATCGGAATTCGACCTGACAGAACTCAATCCAAAAACCTGAGAAATATCGATCCAGGCCCAAATCTAACACGAGTGAATTCTACCTGGAACCCGTATATGACCCAATAATTTGGCTTTGAATCCAACCTGAATCCAATCCCGAGATCAATCTAAACTGGTAAACAACTCAAACCCAATTCAACCTGATCCCGATAAATTAGCTATGTACACGTAATCAACTCAAAAGCGATGTAATTATAGAAAGTCAAATAGCATCAAGTCAATTTGGTTATAAGTCAAACTTATAAATTCTTTAGGCATAGTTATGAGAATAAAGTAGGATTTTTATTTAGTGAAAGTCCACATTACGTAAAATCAACTCATAACAAATTTGAATACACAAGGTTAAGTTTAAAATGCATAAGTATGATTAAGTTTATACTACATGCAATTAAGTGAAATAAAGCATATCATATGCGTCCCATTCCTCCCCTTTCTCTAAAAAAATCCTACTTTTTTCTTCAACCTTTTCCCCCCTATACCCTCATCATGGGGAGATGGAGAACACAATAATTTTCTTATTCATATTCTTTGAGCGTGTATGCTATTGAATAAGTATGGATTTGCTTCCATACATTAATATTATTTTTCGACTTGATAGATTAGATTACGACGTTCGTGATGATCACCCAATTTAGTTATTTACATCGATGTTTTGTTCTCGATCTGGTTGTATAGATCATGTTTTTGTAATTATGTTTGTGTTTTCAAATTAGGATTTTCATTAATTTGGATGCGCCATAGCTGTATTTTTCAAGGTGTTTAAAGTTTGAACAACATAGATCGTATTTGGATAAAGTGGTGTTCAGTTTTCGAAGATCCCCATTTGGAGAGTTAATATCCCGATGTCGATTTTATTGTATCTCTAATATGTAACCGTACAGAAGATCAGTTTGATTTACACGTAATTTAGATATTCTTGCAATATATTAGTTATTGCTAGAGACTAGTTGAATTTGATGTCAATTTCATTTACTGTAATCACGGATGGACGTTTTTCCTAGCACATATGACTGATTATTTTCAAAAGAAAAAAAGAAGAGAGGTGTCTAATTAGAATTATGATTTTGAATGAGTAATTATGGAAAGTTGTCTAAATATTGATTTCAAAAATCAATTTACAAAGGAATATAATTTTTTATGTAAATTATAAATAAAAGTTACAAATTACAACGAAACAAAACATGTTAACAATGCAATTGTAACAATAATATGATTGAAACATAACTCAAACCATTCCAAATTTGATCGAGTAGTATAATAACCCAATCCAAAATGAACCAACCCAAAATATACCTGAATCCAATATGAACATAATAAAAAAACTAACATGATCCGACTCGAACAAATATCTAGCACAAAAAATGACACAATAATAACCCGTCCCAATCCATATCGACAATATTCTGACCAAACTCAACCTAACCCTAGTATAAAAATTATACAATAGTAACTCTACCTGACAATAATCCGACCCAATACGACCTCACCTGAGGGAAAAAATTGACACTTTTCAACCTGTCACGATAGTAACCCGACCAACACGGCCCGACAAATGGATTAGGTCATAAATTGACCCAAATCATAGTTAATTTTTTATAGTTTATTCAAATAAAAATGAATAATTATTAAAAATATTAATACTTAAAAATAAAGAAATAATTTATTTTTATATATATACTCCCTCCGTTTCTTTATTATTGGCACACTTTCCTTTTTGAGCTGTTTCTTTTATATTGTCACACTTTCCATTTTTGACAAGATTCATTCAATTTCATCCACTCATTCTACTTTTTACTTTCTACATTCAATTTCATCGACTCGTATTTTTCACCTAAATCCAAGCACATAAATCTATGGTGACATTAATAGAGAAACGGAGGGAGTATAAGAATATTATGTTGTATTTAATTATATATATTAATAAATTAATAAAAAAAATACATTATTTTCATTCTATTTAGTTGGAATACTTTTAATATTTTAATTTAAAAAATATAATTTTACTTTAATCAATATATTATTTATAATTAATAGTATTTATACAAAATTATTTTATTTTTATAAATACTCCCTCTGTTTCGTTGGATGTTGCATACTTTCCTTTTTTGGTTGTTTTTTTGAATTTGACACACTTTTCTTTTATGGCAAGATTCCTTCAATTTCATCCACTCATTTTACTTTTTCCTCTCTTAATTCAATTTCATTCACTCATTTCATTCATCTAAGTTCAAACACCTAAAATTATGGTGACACATCCAACGAAACTGAGGTAATATATTTTTCAAGAAAATGGATCAAAATGGGTCAATTTGGGTTTAAATTCAATCCAACCCGGCCCGATTTAACCCAATCCACTTGACCCAAATGGTACATTGACCCAACCCAACTCAAATAAGTAAGATTAAAATGGATCGAATTTGGTCAGGTCGGGTCGGACAATTTGAAAACCCATGAAAAACTGTATTTGATAGCATATGTCGAACCACATTGCCCACGTGATGTTTCAGCGATAATATTTACATGAAAGAAATCTAAATATAACCATTTTCTTAATCAATCTAGAGGTTATTTTTGCAAGTACGAAATGGACTTGGAAAAGGAAAATTCTGATTCTTGAAATGCTGAAGGACCAAGGTGTCCGAACAGATATGGCAGTTAGGTAGAAAACGGTTGCGGTGATGCCCTTCGACTTTGTTTTTTCTTCTACGATAGAGAAACTATGCCAAATTAAATTGTACACTTTCAATAATTTCCTAGTAGTACTTTTTTACTACATTGAAAAATGAAAATGGCATAGCTAGATTGTCCAAACCTTAAGCATCCCACAAAAATCTGTAGCTGTTTTAAAAGGTGAAATCGGGTTATCTCATATATATATACACGCACTCTAGGTGCTTACGTAATAGTTAAATAAATGCTCACGTCAAATGGATCGTGTCAGTTGGGTTTTCTTAGTAAATTAGGTTGGTGTGTCAGTCGGGTTTTATTTTTTATTGAACTTCATTATAAAGCTTAGTTGTGAGGAAAATAGCTTTTTTTAATAATATATGAAACATGCATTGTATATTTTAACTTGAACATTGTACCTTTTAACTTGAACATTGTATCTTATAACTTAAATATTGTAATTTTATACTCCCTCTATCCCATGGCAACCTGCAGAAAGAGAAACTTTCTTTTAATTTGACACGTGTGAAATGATCAAAATGTCCATGTCTTCTTCACCTAATTTCTGAGGGATGTTTTCTCCCTGCATCTTCTACTATTTCCAGATCCGCCGCCTACTCCTCTTTCCTCCTCCATCGCCGCCTCCTCTCTCCACCTCCTCTTCACGTTGACCCCGCCACGCTCCGCCGCATCAGTTCCAAGTCGTGTCGCTATCAAGATCTCCGTCATCGTGGGTGAAGCTACGTCATTGCAGGTGAAGCTCTGTCGTCATCGATAAGATCTTCGTCATTGCAGGTGAAGCTCGCCAGCCACTTCATGATCGTCCAATCTGAGCGAATAAGTTGGGCAGCAGGGATTGGAAAAAGAAATTCAAATTTTTGAACAACGGGGATTGGTGGCAGGGTAAATGGAAGGGTAGTGGTGGAGGGATTAAAGGGGTGGTGGTGGAGGGATTAAAGGGGGAGAGAGAGGAGGGATGAGCTTAATTAGTGTTTGAGAGAGTAATGGGGATGGGATGAGTCCATTAGGTAAATTTTTAAAAGTTTTAAGGGTTATTATGTCTTTTAGAATGTTTAATGTTTCCTTAAGAGGTAAGTGTGCATATTTGCCCGAGATGCCTGAAAAAGAAAAGTGTAAAAATTTCCTTGAGACGGAGTAGTAGAAATGTTTCCATATTCAAATACAACTATCAAATATATAAGTTAAAAAGTACTCCCCGTCCCATTTCAAGTTGCACTTATTATTTAGTCAAAACTTCTAGAGTAATGGTAAAGAGAGTGAAAATTTATAGTAAAATTACATAACATTATTGAAAATACAAATGTATCCATAATTACTTGTAACTCGTAAGGGATGCGATTTGTAATTTATTGATTTACTAGTTTCCACATCATTCACTATGAGTTTCATTATGAATTTTCACTCTTCTATCATCACTCAAACTTCTTAACTTCGACCATAAAATTGAATTAGTGTTTAAGTAAAAATACTATTATGTGATACCTTATTAGATTTGTTATAACATGTATTTTCAAAATATCAACTTTTCACAAATTTAAATTATCCGTGTTGAAAATACTAAAAATCAAACAATTTTTAAGTTCACTGTTAAAAGTTAAAGTGTGCAGATTGAAATGATACAGATGGAGAATCATGGTTGTTTCATAAGTCATAATACAACGAAGAGTGAGTGTCATTATATTGTGGCAATGAGTCAAAGAACCCAGAATTTGGTTCAAGTAATCATCCAAGAAACTTGAAAAAGAAGTGTCTAAGATTAAAGGGTTGTAATGCAATCAATTGTTGCCTGTAGTAGGATTAGACAGTAGTATTGTATTTGTCTAGGGCCAACCATCCCTCTCTAATTAATTTTTTGCCAATCTTATAGTGTGTTTCTGTATGGCACAACTAACAACTGTCATCTAATAAAGTTTATTCCTTAATTTCTCTCTCTGCCTTAATTCTGATTATGACAGGAATGGGAGCTTTGAAAAATCAATGTGGTTTCTTCTTGTGATTGGGATAGGTTAGGTTGGCAATTCTTGTAGAGTTTATTGAAAACTGGAATTTGTAATCACACTGAAACCCTGAATTCTTTTTAGATGATTTAAACACAGTAAATGGCACTAGGTACTTTTTCTTGAAAGCTATATATATACTCCCCAGCCAAAGAGTTGGGAAGCCTAAAGTGTATGAAATCCAATAGGACAAAAGGCCTTATTCTTCTTCTCTTATTGGCTTCATCACCTCATTCTTGCACATTTTGTAGCTCATTTTAGATGGTAATGGAGGTCATTCAGGAAAATGAAACACAAGAAGATAAGCGAATCACTTCTCCCGGAAAAAGAGATGCTCCTCTGTTTGCCTGGCCTTGGGAGAACTTTGGCAATTATAAGGTCTTCATTTCACTTGCCTCTGTGTTTTTAGCTTCCTTTGGTTCTGTTCTTGATTGTTGGTTCATGTTGTTGTTTCTATGCATTGGTTTCAGTACTTGTTTTACGTGGCGATTCTCGCGAGATACTTATACTGGACTACTGAGGGTGAAGATAGGAACTGGTGCTTTCATGTCCTACTCTTGTGTGGCTTGAGAGGCCTGCTTCATCAGCTGTGGAGTAGTTACAATAACATGCTTTTTCTTAATGCCAAACGCCGGATTTCTCACGATGGTGTAGATTATGAGCAAATTGATGCAGAATGGCATTGGTATTTCGCTTCTCCCTTTTTTGTTCTCCATTCCACATAAAGAGTCGTGTTAAACAGGACTCTTTATGTGGAACGGAGGAGCATTTTCCTAATGTCTCGAAGGTATTGAAACTGAAGTTATTGTGTTCAGGGATAATTTTCTGATTCTTCAAGCTAGTGTGGGTATATTTGCCTATTGGACCTTCCCATCAATATCCCATCTTCCCCTTTGGAATGGAAGGGGCATTGTATGTTGTATCGCGCTCCATGTTTTCGTGTCTGAGCCCTTGTATTATTGGGTACACAGATGGCTACACAGCCCCGATCTCTTCGCAAACTTCCATTGGCTGCATCACACCACAAAAGTTTCACATCCTTATTCAGGTAAATTCTTAGAATTTTTGTATCAGAAGATGGCTTTAAGACTTTTGGCTAATGTTTATGTTTTCTATGGCAGTTGGAAATGCAACATATCTTGAACATCTGATACTTTGCGTAGTTGTTATTGTGCCAACCTTGGGTACTGCCCTCATTGGCTATGGATCAGTAGTCATGGTATACAGTTACCTTTTGGCTTTTGATTTTCTAAGATGCTTAGGACACAGCAACGTTGAGGTTACGCCGTGTAATCTTTTCAAGGCCGTTCCTTTCCTCAGATACCTCGTTTACACTCCCACGTAAGTCTCACAATTTGCTGAACTGAAGTTTAGTTGCTGATGATTGTTGTGAGTGGCTTGACAAAGCTGATTATGTGTCTGCAGATACCACGGATTGCATCACGCGGACATGAAGACGAATTTCTGCCTCTTCATGCCTGTTTACGACGTGTTAGGGAAGACAATGAACTTACGCTATTGGGAGGTCTTCAGAGAAATAGCTACTAGAACAAGTGAGTGTTTATATCCATAGTAGATGTCATTACTTTGTTAGTTTAAGTGTTCGGTTTTAGACTGTTGGTTTAATTTTGCGATATCTGGTACGATGAACAGATGAAAAAGTTCCAGATTTCGTGTTTCTTGCCCACATTGTGGATATAATGTCTGCGATGCACGCTCCATTTGTGTTCCGATCATTCAATTCCACGCCTTTCAGCACGAAGCTCTTCCTGTTCCCCATGTGGCCTTTCACCTTTCTGACTATGCTTGCTATGTGGGCTAAAAGCAAACCATTTCTGTACTGTTTCTACAATCTCAGAGGCAAATTCCATGCAACATGGGTTGTGCCGAGGTTTGGTTTTCAGGTGCATTTCTTATCCTTCAAACTCTACATTTCATGAGATGCAATTTTCTTTGATGAAAATAGCAGTATTTTTGCAGTATCTGAACCTTATGTGCTGTTTCATTTGCAGTATTTCTTACCTTTTGCTGCGGATGGCATAAACAAACAAATTGAAGAAGCCATTCTTAAAGCTGATAGACTTGGTGTCAAGGTCATTAGTCTCGCTGCTCTTAATAAGGTCGGTTTTATTCCCGCTTTTACCACGACTACCTGATTTTACCACGAAAATCATAAGTTGCGCGATAAGAAATTAGTATGGAACTGCTCAAATTTAGCTCTAATTGGTGTATCATTCATGTTGAGTCTTTTTTTTGTTTGCTTTGTAACAGAATGAAAGTCTAAATGGAGGTGGAACTCTGTTTGTCAACAAACACCCTGACCTTAAAGTGGCAGTTGTCCATGGAAACACCTTAACTGCAGCTGTGATCCTTCATGAGATCCCTCAGGATGTCGACGAGGTTTTCTTGACAGGTGCTACTTCAAAGCTCGGAAGGGCCATTGCCCTTTACTTGGCACGTCGAGGAGTCAGGGTTCTTGTAAGTGCCACTAAATTTGTTTTTGTTCCAAAAGCCGCGTAGTTTGTAGCATTTCCAACTGCGGGTTTTCTCTTAGTTTTACAAGAAGACTCGATAAATGCAGATGCTTACGCAATCTACAGAGAGATTTGTCAAAATTCAGAAGGAAGCGCCCGAGGAGTACCAGAAATGCTTAGTTCAAGTGACTAACTATAAATCAGCTCAGCATTGCAAGGTAAAACATGACTCTTTTTTGACAGTTTCTGAAAAGCCTAGCTTTCTGTGATTAATTTCTTTCGATGTTTGCAATCACTAGACATGGATTATCGGAAAGTGGTCCACCCCGCGACAGCAGAGTTGGGCGTCATCAGGAACACATTTCCACCAGTTTGTGGTTCCCCCAATCATTCCCTTCCGTAGGGATTGCACCTATGGCAAGTTAGCAGCAATGAAGCTTCCGAAAGATGTCAAAGGCCTAGGATCATGTGAGGTAAGGACAATGTTAACATCTTTCTCTTCCTCAACTGTTGGAAAAACACCAGTATCATTAGCCTTAAACAACATCAACTGTATCGCGTTGTGTTCAACTGTATGTCTCTCACTTTTGCAGTATACAATGGGGAGAGGGGTGGTCCATGCATGCCATGCTGGTGGGGTGGTGCATTTCCTTGAAGGTTGGAGGCACCATGAGGTGGGAGCTCTCGATATCGATAAGATTGATGTAGTTTGGGAAGCTGCATTAAGGCATGGCTTCAAGCCCAACTAGCTCAACACACAAGTTTGGAATCATGATGCTTTACCTAGTTCAGAATCAAAAAATACTTCCCCGGTAACGCAGGCGGGAATTGTACCATTGTATCAACCACGTCCTATGCCTAGCTAATTAAAAATTTGAGATTCAAGATCAAGCAAAGAATGCTTGTTTGTCTCACACATTTCAGTTTATAGTATGTATTTCGCTCGCACGAGCTCTGTCTAAGGGTTACATTGAAGATTTATATGTTTTATGGCAAAGTATGATGCATTGTGGGATACCACAAGCTTATAAAATGGTGTTCTAACATGAAGTTTACTCATTTACAGTAATGTTTCAATTGCTTTCCTTTCTATTTTTAGATCCTCAGATCAGATGGGAAAATGGCACTACAAATTAGAGGCAAAAACCTCTGCTTCACTTTCTATTTTTAGACCCTCAGATCAGATGGGCAAATGGCACTGCAAGTTAGAAGCAAAAACCTCTCCCACCACACCTTATCCATTTTTTAGACAACCAAACATTTGTCCACAGAATTAGGCTGAAAAACAGAAAACAGAAAACAGACTTCTCTCTTGCTGACTTCTTTCCAAATTCTACTTCCATTTTGTATAAATACATTACATCAAAACTTTGCATTCTATTCCTCTCACAGTTTTCTTTTCCAAGTAAAGCAACACCGAGTCTTTCACACAGAGACATGAGCTTCGATTTGAAGAACATTTTCCTCTCCTTCTGCTACTTGATCCTGTTTTTCCACAGGTCTGATGCATTCAACATCACCCAAGTGTTGGACCGTGACCCTAATTTCTCCGAATTCAATGACTACCTCGTACAAACACACCTTAAAGAATCCATCGAAGGGGAGGGAACAGTCACTGTTTTCGTGGTAGGGAATGGCAACCTGAACCCGCTGTCTGGAAAATCAGCGCAACAGATATCTGATATCCTGAGCGTGCACGTGGTACTCGACTACTATGACTTGCCCAAGCTTAAGAGCCTGCGAAACAAGACCGCGAAACTCACCACCCTTTTCCAAAGGAGTGGGAGGGCAATTGGAGAGCATGGGTTCCTGAATGTGACAGACTTGAAAGATGGAAGTGTTTCCATTGCTTCCAATGTTGCAGGTTCTTCACAAGGTGCCACATTGCTCAGTTCGGTTTCACAACAGCCCTATAACATGTCAGTGTTGGAGATCAGCAATCTGATCATCCCAAGTGGAATGGACAATGCAATCACGAGCCCTTCTTCAGCACCAGCCCCAACTCGCGCCAAAGCAAGACCCCCGATGCACTCCTCTCCAATCATCTCTCCAGCGCCTAGCAGCGAGCCTTCTCCAGAGCCAGCTGCAGATGCACCAGCACCAGCAGACGAGCCGGCGCCAGCAGATGATCCACAACAGGCTGCAGGGGCCACGCTGAGACCAGTGTCTGTTGTTGCTTCATCTGCTATTTTTTGGCTGGCTTCAATGATAATTCTTTAGTCTTGTTGCTGTGTTTTAGGTGTGGTTTCTATCAGTTCTGAACCAACTCGTGGTGTTTGGATTCTTTGATTTTTATTCTTTGTATCAACTTGTGCTGATAGTTTTTAAGTTTTTTGCATCAGAAAACAAAGCTAAACAGCAAATGTGTGATCATATGGATAGAGCTTTTAAACGAGACAAATTTTATACTGTTAACTAGTTCATATATGATGATTAGATACATAGTCTTCTACAATGGACCCGATTTAGAATTGAAATAGTACTCAAATACTTGATACAATCATAACATTTTAGAGCTAGTCTTATCTACAAGAAGTTAGCTGCAAAGTTCAAAAAACTTGAGATGCAGGTAAAAGTAAAATATGAAAAACCAGCAAGTCTAGCTCCCAGTATATACAAAATAACAAAACTAGGTGTATGATGAATACACAAAAAGACCTATTCTAATATCTCTCCTTCTTCCATATCACCACTTACAAAAACATTGTCATCGTAATCTTTCAACTGCAGCCCAATACTTGCTAAAGGATGCAAAACTTCACCAGTTTTGAAATCTCTCAAAACCGCCCCAAAACATGGATCAAAGGACATGGAACATCCGCACAGCTTCAGAAGTTCTTTAAACACAAGCACACTATTCTCATCATCAACTTTCCTCTTCGATGTCTCTACTTCAGGTCGAGTTTTTCTTTCTTCAATGCGTTGAGCCTCATTTTTCAACTCATGTTCTGCCAGCGCCTTTGCAGAGGCAGCATCACTATTGGCCTTTGCTTCTTGTTGCGGCTTCCCAGAATCAGTATCACAATTGGCCTTGCTTGTGGCAGCAGCAGCAGCAGCAGATTTCTTTTTCATCATTACAGCGCGTGCAGCGCTTAAAGCCTTCTTGAGATCCTTCTCGCCATCCGATGTAGAGGTGGACACTTTCCCAGATTTAGCAGATGCACCAGACTTACTCTTTCCATCTAATGCAAGAACAGAACCCCGTGAATTTTGATTCAACTTATTTCCATTGGTGGACAGAATCTTGCGTCCATTGTCCTTGGCATCCTTCACCACGCTCTTCAACTGCCACAACACACCTTCATCAAATCTATCAAACTCTTGATCAATTATTTCTTTTCTCGGAAACTCAAGACCCAACTTTCTGAATTCATTCTTTAGCTTGTCAGTCATCCTCCCAACCAAAATTTCAATGAGATCTTCCTTAAGCTTCTTTTTCTCCTCCACTGACATTGATGGTGGCTTTAGACCCAAAGAAACAGAATTCAACGAACTAGTCTGGTTGGCATCAACACCATTCTTTCGATCCCCATGAGTAAGAACTACACGCGGAGCACTCACTATTCCATGATTCCATTTGGCTTCCAGCAACTTCCATCTTTTAAGAAAAAGACAGTCCAATTCCTTTGCCATTGAATGAACTTGGTTATCAGGAGGATTATACAGCATTGCGTTCGAGAAGGTGAGCTTCACATCAGCTGCAAACTCTTGAGTAGTACGGTACACATTGGCAGACAGCTTAGACTTGATGGTCCCCAAATCCATGGGATGGGTGATTACAGTGAAGTAATCAGGAATCTTCAGAGTAACAGGATCTACAGGGCAGTTGAAAACATACCCATGCCTATGACCCATCAATGCATCCAACACGCCACGACACTGCCGCTTCACATTGGTGTCCATCTTCCACTTCTTACTAGGCTGCTCTTCCCCTACGTCCGCCGTCTCGATTTTACGTTTAACGCAGACCAGCGGAGCAGGGTTTGGAACCTTTGATCCATCATTATTCTCAGTACTGGCCTTCAGTTTTATCTTAAACTTCCTTTCTCCTAAAGTTTCCAATTTGATAGCCATCATATCGAACCCTAACCCAATTTTCAACAAAATCAGCAACTGCCACAAATAGTAACCGAACAAACGAACTTCAGACCTCGAAGTCAAGGATTAGGGATTCAATTTCATGCTCAAACATAAATCCATAAACGCATGATCTCGAAAATCCAAAACCCTAATTACATGCTCAAACATGATAAGAACGCAGATCGTAAAAATTTAAAAACAAAAGCAAACTACGAGACTACCTCCGCTGACAACAGAAGAACACGGGCCCACCGGGATTCGCTCCGAATGAGAAAGAGCAATCAACCGAGGCGGCGGCGATCTTAGGGTTTATGGGTGTGAGAGCCGGCGACAGATTCAATCTGCGGCGATGTAGAAAAGGAGATCGGATCGGGAAATTTGAGGTTTGTTTGGTAATTTGGTGTTCGGACCGCTGCTATTGAGGTTCGACACACAGAGGGAGAGGGATTGGCGGCGGGGAAGGACAGGGAGAATGGAGAGGGATAAGCGCGGGGCGTGAGGGCAGCAATAGAATATTCTATGGTTATTTTAGGAAAACTACCTTGAGATTATGCGAATGATAACTTTATTGTTTCACATTCCTTTTTGGAAGTAATTTAGGTTTAAAAAAAACTCACTTTTTAAGATTATACCCCTCCAACTCTTCCATATATATCCCTCCGTCCCACTAGTTCTTGCACATTTACTATTCTCACGGTTTTCAATGATCATGTTTGACCATCAATAACTCTAGCTACATATACCAATTCCACATAAAAAGTTGATATTTAAAAAATATATGTTAAGATGAATTCAACAATACGAGTATGTCACATGATATATTTATTATATGTATATTAATTTATATTTATGGTCATAGTTTTACAACTTTGACTTTGAAAAACAAACATATGTCATTACTGGTGGGACGGAGGGAGTAGGTGATATATGTAGTCTTTTGAAAAATGAGAGGTATATGTGCAGTAACAAGGTATATCTGCAACAAGTATAACGTACAAATTAATATTATACATTGATTGACCCCTAATTTTAGTTTGCCTAATCTAAAATAGTTTTTATGTGTTTCCAATATTAGGTAACGCCTGAGTTGGTTACAGAAGTTGGAGACCCAAAAGATGGCATAAAAGCAGCCTGCTCATTGTTGGCAGTCATGGTGAAGGAGCTTTAAGGAGGTTAATCAATATGTCTGACCAATTTGCATCAATTTTACAGGTCAACAGAAAAAATGTTTGTAATGTGGTTTATATATTCTGTTTGACATGCCTTTTTTGGGAAGTGTTACTAACTACCTGCTGCACCATGCCAAGTGCCAAGTTCTCGTGGTCAAGAAGACGACCTAATGCTTTTTATTCTGTAATTGCGTTTTTTTTTCTCTTTAAATTTTCATTTTTCAGTTGTGAAATGGGTGCCTTTTAAAATGGTTTTTGAATTTAAGTATCAAGGAGGATTTGTTTATTTTTCCGGCAACTCGTGTCTTGGATTTCCTTCAGATTTGATATCGAAAGACATAGTAAAGTAAGGAGAAATCCAAGTCTAAATCGTTTAAACAATGAACTTCTGGCGATACTGTTATATCTGAGGATTTAAATTAGATCTGTAGACTTTGGTCCATTAGGATATTTACACCAAATATATTGTTAATTCGATTTAATTGATCTTTTTAGCCTTTTGGATTCAAGTTAAAGATATATTTACGCATTATAGGTGATTTATGTATACTGACGACAAATTTTTTTGGCAATTAAAATGGCTGGTTTAAGTCTCCTAGTTTGGGGAAATGGTCTTACGGATTAAATGGAGACGGACTGGACCTTTACTTGGGGAGGGAGCTTCATTTATTTTTGTTTTAATTGCCTTAGATATTTAATTAGAGGTGTGTGGAACATTTTGCGTGCGTTCTATTTGATACTTCATTGTGTATGGTTTTGATGGTAGTCTCGGATCGATGTGTTATCGATGTGTTATTGTGGCTACACTGTGGCTATACTGTGACTACACGGTGACAACCACTTATCTTTGATGTGCCTTTCTCGTTGACACACAGGCCTTTGCTCAGTACTTTACTGTTGATTAGTGCCTCCGTTTATGTCTCTTTTAGTCATTGTGGTCTTAGATTGGAATTGTAATATTTTGCTAGTGGCTCGGTGTAAATAGGTATATCACATATCAAATGTTATAATTGTACATTGTGTAAAATTGAGGTTCTATAAACGTTGGTCCTAGTAACGATTAATTTTTTAAAAAAAACTAATGTAATGTCACAGTACTTGGATTTCATTTCTTTAAAATGCTTGTTTCGTTAACACTTGACAACACTAATGGAGCAGTTCTAAATGATGCCTTCTTCCAGAGATTACCAGCAAGTCTTAGACAAAATTCACAATTTGACAAATGTACCAATTAAATTTCAACACATACAAGGATAAACAATGCTCTCCTTTTATATTCACACTGACGCATAATCCATACAAACTACTGTAGCAATCATATAATCCCTCTGCAGTTGGTTTAAACTCTTCTAATTTTGGTAATTTCTTATTTTAAAATATCCTTTCCATTTGATGATGATGATGATGAGGAGTTCGATCACGAAGAATCAATAGCCGCCTGCCACCAAATGCAGTACTTAATAGAATTGTAGATCAATTAGAATCAGTTTAAGAAAGAAAATCCCTTTCTGATTGGTTTTGTATATCATTTTCCATATCTGATTCTGCCTTATATACCCTTTGTACTTTAGTATATATATGAATACACACAGCCACAA
>JAULKK010000010.1:8212492-8224757 GCA_032355705.1 Rubia peregrina
TATCGCTCATCCCAATTTATCTTATATTGTGAATATGGACAATCATTTTATGCAGGTTCTTACATGAGAACTCTAAATGAAATGCTATTTTTAGAGTAAAGTGCTAAAATAACCCTACATTTTTGTTGAAAGTGCTAATACTCCCTCCGGTTTTTTAATATTGGCACACTTTCCTTTTTGGGATGATTTTTTAATATTGTCTCCTTTCCTCTCTTTTTTGGTAAATTTTAGGTTGTTTTCATCCACTCAATTTAATTTTTACTCTTTCAATGAATTCTCAACCACTAATTCTACCTTCATAAGTTCTTGTGCCAAAAGCAAGTGTGCCAATCTTAAAGAACCAGAGGGAGTATAATCCTGCAATCTCAGAAAGTGTCAATCTAACCCTTGACTTGGCTGACTTTTTGGTCAACATTTTTTTGGTCGGATTTTAGTGAAAAGACAATTTTCCTCTTGACTTAAAAAAATGAAAAATCTGAAAACCCTCTAATTTCTATCCTCTTCTTTCTTACGTTGCTTTGGTTTCTTTCCTCCGTCGCCTTTAATTCACTTTATGTTTTCCGATTCCACGTCTTGCCCCCTTTCTCAACCCAGGCCAAATCCTTGATGAAATCATTCCTTTTATTTCCATATTCCATCAACCTAAGTTATTAATTTTACTCCTTTTCATTTCTATGTTTTTTTCATTACTTTGATTTCATTTAATCACTACCTCTTCGCCGCAGTAAACAGAGTGGGTCTGTAAGCTTCCTGATGAGAGAAGGAATGGATGGCCCAGGTTGAAAAGAATATCCCACCGGCGGCGAGTATATTGAGTTTGAACCACCATCTTTGGTGGGGCGGGTTAGCCGACGATGATCCACCCTCCTTCGGCGGCGGAGGCAAAGAATAAGCACATTGCGGTGGGCACGACATGCTGATCATGGTCGTATCCGGATATGAAACTATCATCTCATGCGATGGCATGTGCGCCGGGGTGAAAAAATTTTGAGCAGGTGAAAGGGGTTGACCATGTGGTTGGAAAATCGGTGGTGGGATTCTCTGGGGTTGGGAAAATGGGTTGGGGTGGTGGAAAAGGGCTGGGAATGGTGGTGGCTAGTGGTGGCGGGAGGGTGGTGGTGGCTGCTGGTGGTAGCAGCGGGAAGTGGTGGCAGGTAGGAGGGAGGAAGAAGAGCAGTAGAGGTTTTTTTTTGTTTTTTAAAGAGGGGTAAAACAAGAAAAATAATTCATCTCATGTTGGAATTCATTTGGTCAATGTCAGAATTAGAGAGTTGGGTTATATTGGCACAATTTTTTTAAAGTTAAGGTTAGTTAGGGTTAAATTGATGCTTTCAACATAAAGTTTGAGTTATAAATGTATTTATCCCCTTTTTTTAAGAAAGGAGTTGGCCCAATAGTCTCCTCTCAAGGGCTGGTTTTGGGCTCTCCCTTATAAATTCATGAAATTTCAAGTCTGAGTATGATATGCGAGAAGGCTACTACTGTTCTTATTTTTGTGGGCTAATCTCTGTTTTCAGAACGTCGATATCATTTGTTTTGTTTTGGTTAGGCAAAAGTAGAAAGTAGTATCAACATTAATATTTTGATAGGAGAGGAAAAGAAAAACACATTTCAAAGCGTTACGTACTTTATATCTTGTAGTCTTAGTAGAGCAGTAGCTATAAATTTCTGATTAGAGTATAACAATAAAGTATTAAATAACATGTTTTTATTTGATGTTTTAACTTTTAAAATTTGACATGTACTTTTATTTTTTAATTTGATGTTCTACTATTTTAATTTGGTATATAATTTGATTTGATGTTCAATTATTTTTCACTTGATGTGTATGATTTAGTATTTCGTTTGATGTTTTACTATTTTAATTTGCTGTGTTTTATTATTATTTGTATTTGATGTTGAACTATTTTAAATATTTTATTTGATATGTTAACTATTTTAACTTCGTATATGTTTTAATAGTATTTGATTTGATAGTCTATATTTTTTTAGTATACATTATTTATTTTAAATTTAATGTGTTTTTAGTTCAATGGGAGTTTCAAACAAATTCAAAAACAAATCAACCCAACAAAAACCTACATATTCGGCCCAAACCCAAAGTTGTGTAGTCACCCGCCCATGATTTTTTCCTAAATTGATTTGCTCTAGCCGATTTTATCCCGAATTTTACATGTAATTTTGTTGGTTGTGTTCAATCCAAATCACACATCGCAAATTGATAGAGTGATTGTTCACTATATAAATTAGAGTCTCACCACAATAGTATGAGGCATTTTGGGGTTGGACTCAATGTTGGTTGTGGTGGGCTTGACAGTCCTAACAAGTGGTATCAAAGTCATGGTTGTGCTCGGGACGAGAACTGCGTGTGTGCCCAATGTGAAGGCCCTCAATTGAGCCCTTGGTGGTGGCAAGAGCATCCTTTTGTCAAAAGTTTGCCCGATCAAGGTGGTTGTCAGGTGGCGTATCCTGCAATCGTGGCGGCGGTGCAAGATGGTTCGCGAGGAGGAATGACACTATTGTGTGGTCCTTGGTTTGAGCGGGAGATTGTTGGGTGTGTTCAATTCTAGTCCCACATTGGAAGCTGAGAGAGTGATTGTGCACTATATAAGTTAGAATCCCACCACATTAGTATAAGGCCTTTTGGGGTTGGCCCAGTAAAACCGTGAGAGTTTGGTCCAAAGAGGACAATATCTTACTAATGTTTGTTGTGGTGGGATTGACAATCCCAACAATTTCCCTGTGACCGTAGTGCTGCAACAGTCTTCCTGATGCGGTAAATCCAATGGAAATGGAGCTGCAATCTGACGAAATGAAATACGAAACCAAGCTGCAACCCAATAGCAGACATAGCAGCGGTGGAGCTACGAAAACGATGTCAAAATTGAGTTTGAGTTTGTTGACGGTGAAATGGGGTTTAAATTGGACGATGACAAAATCGAGTGTGAATTGGTCGACGACTAACGTGAATCGACAACGAAGAAGGAGAAGCAACGACGAAAAATGAACGAAGGATAAGGATCGCGGCAGAATGACGGTCAAGGCATATGGAAGTCTTGTCGAAGAAGGAGTTGTTTTTTAACAATTTGTTTTTTGGTCTCTGAAGTACTGTATATTTTTAAAATCTATCCTGAATCTAAAATATATGTATTTTAATTATCAAATTTCAAATTCCATACTTTATAGTTTTCCTACTTGTAACTTAATCATTTGTCTCATCTCGAGATCATTTCTAAAAAATGTGGTACGTGCTATCTTCGTTTTGTTATATTTGACATCGTAACTTTAAGTGTTGTTATTTTTACAAGTTGAAATGCATGGAAAGAATAGCGTAAAGAGAGTAAAAAGTTTAATGATTAATTAAAAATAATTCACTTTTTATCATTAAAAATGTTAATATTAACAAAAACATTTTTAAAAAAATAGTAAGTGTCCAAAACTTTTTTAAAAAACAGTAGAAGTATATGTTAATTATACTCGCTCGAACAATGACATTAGGACAAAGTATACCATGCCAATTTGTCTTCTAAACAAGGTACAAATGGTGCAGTGGAATCTATGCACTGTGCTTCATTTGCCCACCTTTTTTTTCATCTTCATCTGTTTTTTTAAACCGATCCACACTTTTAGTTTATTTGTCCACTTCACTAATAATGACATTTTATTTAGGATAATTTTTCAATCACTTTCATATATATGTCATTTTACATTTCCATAATTCTAATGTCAAAAGTAAATGTGACATTGTTGCGAACAGTGGTATGTTCAACACATACACACTTAGCACTTGTTAGTCAAGAAAAACTACAAGTTTCTTTAGCAAATCCCAAATAACCCAACTTTGTATCATACACAACCCTAGTGTTCCTCTGCTGAAAATTCCCAATAATCCCAACCTCATCTTCATAAGTAAGGCTGGCAAGAGCCAGGCAAACCTGAGAGCCATCATTCTTTGCAATGTACACCGTTCCGGCAACATCCACTATGAGCTCCGCGCCGCCTTCAAACTCCATCCTAATGGTCGGAACATCCACTTCATCGTACCCGGTGAGATTGAAGCAAGTGTCGAGGAGCGAAAACCCGGGCGCCATAGGGTACCCTGAGAACTGCTTCAAGAACTCACCCTTCACTGCCCTGTAAATCGACGGCGGAAGCCTTGTGATCACCGTTCCTGAATCAATCAGAATGCCTGATCTCCCGAAGCTCGGAGATGGGATTGGAACCCCGCCAATGCCAATTCCAGTGAGATTGAGGATGTAAAATGTTGGAAGCTGAGGGTTTGAGACCATTTTCGTGTACGAAAATGGTGTCGAATTCCTGAAACCAGCTGAATCTGCATTCCCTAGTACTAATGAACCCGAAGAAGCAGGTTCAGTTGTTGGCAAACAGTAGGAGAAAACTCCATTGAATGCATCAGAGGTTTGTGAAATCATCGAAAGATCGCTTCTTCCGAACCCCATTAGGCCTGAAGCGGATCCAAACAGCCCCCTATTGTTCTTCCCGCATCCGAACACGAAATTCTCAAACGGGATTGTTCCAAGAAGTAGTCTTTCGCTTGCCAGTTCGCCCCTGGAGAACGAGCCATCGCCGTAGCTGACAGCGTAGTTGCAGATTCCGGGAGCTCCACAGAGGCCTGAATTCCCGGTCGCGGATTCCAGAGAATGGCATATGTGTGATCTACACGAGATTGCATGGTAAGAAGTGGACATTTTCGGATCAAACAGCGGTTCGGGTTGGATATAACATGAGGTACAAGGTTGGCACTGAACCCATGTCAGATCACTTCCTGTATCTATAATCACAGTCATGTTTCTTCCACCTAGTGTTGTTTGTACAACGTAGTTCAGAGTGTGGCGATAGAGGCCGGAAGCGATCGGAATTTGAGCTTGGGACTCGGCCTGCAATTGGCTCCTGATTCGTGCCTGGATTGATTGAACTCGGGCCATATCCGATTCGAGGTGTTTCTTGAACCTCTCATTAATGTCAGCAATGATTCCCGAGTAGTAATCTCTGTTCTTCATTTCGAGTATAGCAGCACCAGTTCTCACCCCTGCAAAAATAGCATAATCTACCAATTACATACTGAGTATGTATTAATTTCACTATGCAACAAATTTATGGCGAAAGAAAGCTCGAGCCATACTTGATTTCTGAAATGATGAACTTGTTTCGCTACTACCGGGTGGCATTTCAACTTTCTTCAGCGAAAGAACATCTTTTTCGCCGATGCAAAGCACAATAAGGAGTAGAAAATGAATGATACAAAACACCATCAACTTGTTCGAGGAAGCCATGGATTGATGAAAGGTGAAAGAATGTTGAAGGAGAGGATGAAGAACAGAATGAGAGGTGATTGAGAGATTATATGGAGTTGTAGTTTGGGTTAAGAACAAAGTGTGAGGCTGGATTGAGGTCCCACATTTGCATGAGAAATTATTGGGAGTTCACGTGCATAAATTTAGAAAAAACTCACAGAGTCGCACACTCAGCAATCCAGTATACTGATCTTTTCTGTTTCGCGGGGGTGCAGTTTCCAAGTTTTAATATTTGATTAGATTATGATGATTTTGGGGATGATAATGCATTTGGGTTTTGTTGGTATTGGCTTCCATGGACAAGGACTCCCTTCAAGGCTTCAGCTTACAAAACAAATAAAGAATGATAGACCTGAATGGCATACAAATTGGGACGAATACGATGCTTGTCTTCTTCTCTAATTGTATGCCCTTCATTACTTGGTCCTAAATATAGGCACATTTGTTACTCCATGTATGGATCTATTTTAATCTGTACACTTTCTTTATTAAATTATTGTATTTTTTAGTTGACACTTCTGATTAAAAAAGACAATCATGTATGATAGAACCAAAGCAGTACATAAACTTCAATTTTATTCCCTCTCCTTAATATGATTCTGAAATATTGGATATTTATTAACAAGGACCAAGATTAGAAGGGATGGAAGATGGAATGACAATGAGCCAGATTTGAGTTGGGTGGAGCATCATCCCTAGCCATCACTCGTATAAATACTCTTTCATAAACATGTAAAATTTGTGGGCTGGAGGTTGAATCAAGTTAGTATCTCTTCTTCAAAATGTGAACTCATGAAGGTTGTATGGAGTCGAGTTGGAAGGTAGACTGGATTGAGAAAACGCACTGACTCGATTGTGGGTTCAGACGAGTGGATTAGAAGGAAAGTTAGGTGTACGAATTTGGGGAGACTCTGACTGGACTGGTTCCATTGGCTGGATCTAGTAGGGTTTTCTAGAGTCCGAGCCGGGTCAGGTAGGAGGCTAACATAGTTAGGGTTACATGTGTGTTATGTATAGTTGGGCCAACACAAGTCCAATAGAGGAAATCACAACTAACACACTTATGGACTTAACTACAAATAGGATAAGAGTTTGTTCGGGTTTGAAAATTTTAACTAGTTAGGCTTACTTAGACCCAGCTGAGGAAACCAATTATCAATTCAAAACTTGAAAATCGGTCCATCAAAATGAATTGGAGACTTTAGTTTTTATAATTAGATATCTAGCATAGACCATATTGGGTGCTGAGAATCAGAACTCCACAGCTCATTTGCTTGTGCTGTGTGAAAAAGTGTAACGAGATGCATTAAACATGGTCAACCCCGCCCAACTTTTTACTAATCGATACTGGACGATTTCTAGTGATATAAAATGAAATATATTTTTTACGTTTAGAAAAAAGATATCTAGTACCTTTGATGTAAAAGAAGAGTACATCTCATCTTCAAATTATAAGATTATTGTATCAATTGCTACTTGTGATTAATAAAAAAAGGGAATGAGTCTCCAATATGTGCTCAACCAGTTATATATACATATGAAAATATCAGCAACAAACTCTAGTATCACCTCAACTAGCAACACATACTTATTCACAAATTTACAATCCAAGATATTAAATTAAAGACAAATAATATTAAATTACACTTCCGTCTTAACTGTATTTACACTCTATCATTTTTGGAGACATTCCTGCTAAATTTGCACAACTTCTTTTCTTTTCTTTTCTATTCTGGACTGATTTATCCATCATCAACTTGCACTCTCTCATGTCTCAATTCATTATCCATTATTCCACCTTAAAATAACTAAAGCAAAAAAAGTCGTCCTCTTTCTCTCAGTACAAGAACAATTGGGACAGATGGGGTACTACAATAAATAAAAGTTTATGTGCTGTAAAAGAAAATTTTAAACTCAACGTCTTCACTTTGAGTGCTATATTCACCTTGCAAGAATATTTCATACTCTATTTGTCCAACTGAATTTGCACACTTATTTTTTTCTAATCAAAATTATCAAATTTTAACAACATATATGAATAGATTTATGAATAATAATATTATCTATGAGATATTATTATATATTTTTGTGTAACATGTAGTTTCTAACATTTTACGCGTCATTTTTTTAAATTGAAAACACCCATTTATGATGTGTAAAGGATTTTCCTTAAGGCTCCCTAAACCTTTTGAGACCAAAATCGTAGTTTTCCTTACAAAAATGATCAAAATATGTTGATCAAAGCTGTTGAGTTGAATGTGTGGTGCTAATGATTGGAATCCCTTAATTGTGTTCCTTCCTCTGAGCCTTCCACCCCTGTGTTAAGCTCATAAAGGCCAGATAATCAAGAAGTTTCAATCACTAGAAAAAAGTTGAATATCTGGCAATAAGACTTCTCTTCAGTTGAGGAAAAGAAATGCATGTGCTAGTTTGATGCCTTCAAAAAGTGATGGAGTTGCCAAAGTTACTATCACGATAGATGAAAACATTCTACGACTTGATAAAACATTTAAAGGTTATGTTCGGGATCCTCTAAGTGGCATGGATGGTCCTATGACTAGGGGAAGAACGAAACTTTGAGATGCTGTTTTAAATGCTTTGATGGATCAACTTCATGATAAAGAAATCAACATCGAAAAGTTCTTGGATTAATTGTTCAAGATTGTCGAGGAAGTGAAGACATCATGAAGAACACTATACTCTTTTTTCCCATCGAGTTTTTAATGAGGTAATGTGATCGTTATAAACTGTCATAAAATAATTTCATTTTGGATTTTTGGAATTGAGTTTCGGCCACGTGGGCTTTAAAGAGCTTAGTTTAAAAAATCAGCTCCGTCAGGGTTTAGAATATTCAGTTTAATTCTGATTAGAATCAGATTTGATAAGGTTATATAAGGAAATATTTATTCAAGAACACTTCTTGATGAAATCGGTCATATAACCATTTATTTTAGGAATTCTAGTTAGATATGGTTTTAACTTCTTAAAACAGCCATAAGTTGATTCAGATTCTGTTTCAGATTAGGGTTTCTAGCCGAATTTTACCCTATAAATAGAGGGGTTTGGCCGAGCCATTCTTAACCTTTTTATCATTCTTATATTTAGAATTTTGAGTTCATACTCTTTGCTTTCGAGCATCTTCATTGTTACTTAATCCTGTCGATTAATTAAGTATCAATACCTTTGATTTGTGAACTAATCTCGCCTAGTTATTGTTATAAATCTCTAGTTGTTCATAATCCTGATGGTTAATTGTGATCAATTTGTGCGGCTATATTAGGGTTTGCGAGATCCCTCATTTAGTCAAAGATCTAAAATTTCACAATTCAGAGTCTTTATAAGGAGATTCAAATCAGTTGGTATTAAGAGCAAAGCTAAAAAATCCCCATGGCCAAAAATTCTCAAGGGTTTTCGAGTTTCTTGCATTATTTAATTTTGAGATTTCTATTTTAAATTTAGAAACTCTTTCGTGTCACATTCTAACTGTGTTTGTTTGATCTTTCTTAACAAGATGATTGAATCTAGACGTCGAAGGGTTCATGAGTTAGAATACTTTAATATTACTATCTGCGATCACCTTCATCAATCAAGTTGGGAGGGCGTCGAAGTGTCTGAGCATTAGCAAGTATTATCCTTCTACACCTCCTGGTCTGTTTCGTAATTTTTAGATAGCTTATACAGTTTATGTACATGTGATATTTTTCGTCCAATATTCTGAAAAATTATTGCATGCTCATAATCCTAATCGTTTTCATTTTTGTTCTTTGATTTCGTGATCTTGAATTTGTTCTTGAATTCTTGATTAGTCCTTATCCAAAAAAAAGAAGAAAAGAAAAGAGTCTTTGTGTCGTTTTCCAGATATAGTGTCATATTCTTGATCCTTACGATTTTGAATACCTCGAAGTTCATTTGAATCGAGAGGAAGTTGTCGCATATTTCTTATTCCAAGTTTTAAATAGGTGAATTTGTTCCAAAACTTTTTCTAAAAAAAAACGAAAGGTATCGGATTTTTGGGTTTTGAAATCGTGCCGATTTGGGTTTTCGGTTCAGTTCAGAGGTTGACAACACTACTTGGGGAACCATTAAGGTGCATCATGAATAGGTAGAATGTGCATTTCAATGCAGTTATTTGTGCATTCAGTATTTATATATTAGTCACAATCGGATTATAATAATGCACAATCTCACATAAGAGCATGCACATCTTTACAATTTGAAATGCACAAAATATCTTTGGGGATACGATGCTCATGGTACCCCAGGTATCCCATATAATTTACTTAAAATATTGAAGATTTTTGTTATGAACATCAGATCATAAAATTTCTACAAAGTCTTGTTTTAAACGGACTAACCGTTACATGTGACCATTTTAATATTATATTACTAATAAGTTAATTTGATAATTTTTATTATTGCAATGAGGTACTTATAATTATGAAAATATTTTTAAAATAAATTTTAATATATAAATAATTATATTCTAACTTTAAAAATCATAAAAAAGATATTTTATTTTATTTTATAATTTGTCTAACCATTAGTCTGTCTAACCAAATAATTTCTCTCTAATTTTTCACTAATTAATTGTTGAGATATCATTGCTTATGGCCTTAAGAAGAGGACTTTTCTTATTGATATATTTCATTAAAAATAATTATATAATAATCATGGTTTTATACTCCCTTCGGTGTTTTGTATTGACACTCTTTTCTTTTTTGGATGGACTTTTTATATTGACATCTTCCTCTTTTGGTAAATCCTAGATTATTCCATCAACTAAATTTACTTTTTACTCTCCCAATACAATCTCTTCCACCTATTTTACCTTTTTAAAAAAATTCTACCAATTATTTGGTGCTAATATTTTGGAACCAGAGGGAGTAAATTACATGTGGTCATTAAAGTTTAGGAAAAGTACCTAACGTGATAAGATTACATTGTCCGAAAGTCTTAGAAATGCCGATAAGATTCAATATAAGTGAATAATCTAACCAAGTGACAACTTTTTTAGTTAACAATATCCACACTTTGCACATGTGGAGTACTAATGATAATGTTTGGTTGAAGTCAAGAATGCGGTGCTATGGGATCTAAAATTGATTCTTAATTTTTAAATTGTAAAAACTATGAAGTTCGATTCACTCTCCACCTTACCATTAAACTATTTTAAATCTAGAAGGTTAATATACACACTCCACTTTTCTACCGACCTTTTACTTTTAAGAGGTTAAAATTTGACTCAAGTGTGAATATAACCTCCACAATGAAAGAAAAAATATATTAAAATAATCCTAATTTTATAATGTATGTCTCAATCTGATCATGAGCGCTGTTGACTTCAATTATCAACGGGAGATTTTACCAAAATTTAAGGGAATAATGATTTTACCCCTGAATTTATAAAAAAGAGAAGAAAAAGAAAGATACATTTCTTCTTCTTTCTCATTCACGCGCCTCTAATTCTCTAAACCGGCTCAAGAGCTCAATATTTTACTCTCTTATTTATTTATTGTTTGAAAAAACACCGATTTCAATATTCTTTAAATCAAAACACATACGAGCACATATCATTATCCATTTCAAGTTAAGTGTAGTCACTGCCCACTAGCTAAACTGAACCGGAGCAAGCCGATGCAGCCGCCCTGGTAAATTCCGGTGAACTAAGAGAATAATACTCTTTGTGTCTTTGTACGCCACGATTTATTAAAATTGAAAAGGGTTTCGCCCAGAAAGGAGATTTGTCTGCCTCAGAGTTGCTAGTGTAGTTCAACCAAATTTTGTCATCTTTCTGCCACTATCTCTGCCGATGCCGAAACCACCACTGAGTTCATGTCCAACACTAGTATTGTGGCTGCACTTGGCCTAGCAAATCCACTGGCAGTTCCAATTGGGTGGGGCCCCACTGTGCCTTCCATCGTGTTGCCATCAGGTTGCCTAGTGCCATGGTCAGGCAACACCGACATCTAGTGGCCTTGGTGGTATGTCCAGGAACACCGGTGGTGGAATAAGTGAGCCCCTCCCCGATGGCTTCATTGGCGTGCTCCGCAATAACATTATGCTCACGTGCCTCCTACTTGTTCCACTTGGCTTGGTTGATCTTCTCCTCTTTTCCCTCCATCATATGGCTTTTTCCGTTGAGTGATTGGTCAACATCCTCTTCACCTTCTCTTAGACGGTGGCCTTGGTCTTGTCAATGCCAGATTTCACCGAGGTGGCGACGTTGACTACTTTATCCTTCATAGATTGTATTGTTACTGGTGATTTTAGGTTATTAAGGAAATAAATAGTTTAATGTGAATATTACTTGTAATTAGATTTAGATTCATTTTCCTTTTCTGTAAAGGTGTTGGTACCTCTATATAATGTACCCCAGAGTATGAATAAAATCACACAATTATTACCCTGTAAATTCTTCATGGTATCAGAACCTAAAATTCGGAAATCCTAAAATATGTTTCCGCTACCTTTCGAGCTTCCGGGCGTATGATCACGCGCCGCCGCAACCACCGATTGCCGCTGCTCTCCAACCGTTGTCCGCCACCATCGCGACCTTCTGCCTGATTACCACATCCGTCTGACACCGTACCTACTTCGATCTGCTTATGCGTTCCCTGCACGCGTCATCCACCTTGTCCACACGCCACCGTCGTTCCGACACGTGCCACCGCGTGGATCACCCTTGCTGCCTGGGAGGCCGTCGCCGTGCCTCTCAAAGATAATATTTATAAGCTCTAATTGCTGCTAACTACTATAAAGTAGATAGTATGAAAAGTCGGAGTCGTCCACAGAGAAGAGGGATATTCCCAAGCGTTTATGCATACAATGGTGAATATAAGCCTATATATACATAGATATGAAAGCAAGTAAAAAGGGGGGTTTTGGATTTTAGTAAAACACTATGAATACTTTAAAGAACTAAACTAACCAATAATAAGAGAAAACAATAT
>JAULKK010000010.1:8243702-8258096 GCA_032355705.1 Rubia peregrina
AACCTAAAATCGACGCTAATTTTAGAATTTTAGTATAATACTATCACTGACTGAAGTTGATGAATTTTTTTCCAGTATGAAATTAATTTGTAAAGATGAAATTACCCGTATTAAGGTTTTGAATTTTTGCATAGCGTTAGTGGAGTGGGAAGATGAGAGATTGGAGAATAATTACAGTGATAATTTGTGAAAATTAATAGAGGCTAAAAATATATGGAAAAATCAGAAACTTACTAGGGGTAATTTTGTTTTTAAAATCAAAACCAATTTTTTTTCCCTCATCAACATCGGTAGCTGCTAATTTATACTTCCAATTAAAAGCTATATTAACACTCATCAATAAATTAAGGATTATATGAGCAATTTTTTTCAAAACAATATTCTCTCTAAATAAACACATTTTCCCTTTTCGCATAACACACAAATGCTCCAAGTCTAAAATTAACTTAACAGTTAATTCAGTTGGCCATCAGCATTTTTAAGTTCAATGAAAGATATGTGTTCAAATTAAGCGACTTCTATTTTTTATAGGATGTAATTTGATTCCTTTAGTGTGGGGTTCTCCTTTCCCTTTTAATAGTGTATTAATTATAATGAGGAAACGTAAAAAAAAAATTGTAATGAGAATGTATATATTAAAAAAGAAAGAGAGAAAGTCTCAGGAGGTCTTTCCTTAATCTTATGGACAATCCACAATAGCTTTTAACTTAAATGTTGTACTTTTTTAAATAAAATTTAATATTATATTTTAAAAGTTAAAATAAATAATATGTGAATTTGATTGTGAAAATATATAAATATATATAATGTAAAACATTATTTTTAAAATTTAGTATGTATTTTAAACAAATGCAGTGTGTAACGTAAAAAATAAAACATCTGTCAGGAGATTCACACAAAAAATAATTAGTTACATTTTACTTTTTTTATAACAAACATGATGTATAATTGAAACTAATGAAATGTATAGTAAAATAGCGACATCACGGTTATTACATCATTGTTTTAAACTTTAATTAATGATGTACTTTAACTAATTGAATCTACATCCTCTGTCTCATTTTAAACTCCAGATTTGATTTTCATCAGTTGATTAAAAAAAGTTTGATTCTTAATATCTTTTATGAAAGATAATTAATTCTTGCAAAAAATTGATATTTCAAAAAGATATATTATAATGAATCTAACAAGGTATTACTCAATCGTATCTATACTTAAACACTAATTCAATTTTATGGTCAAAACTAAGAAGTTTTGACTAAATGAATAGTTAAATTACAACTTGAAATGGAACAGAGGGAGTAATTAAGTTTGTTACACTTAAACAAGTAAAAACAAACTTAACGTGTTATTGCTTCAAGATTCATATTTCTCACACTCCCTCTGTTTCTCTATGTGTGACACACTTACCTTATCATGATGTTTTTTTTAAATGACACATTTTTCATTTTTGGCAAGATTCATTCAATCTCATCCACTCATTCTACTTTTTTTTTTACTTTCTACATTAAATTTCATCTGATATGAATCTTCTAAATCCATCATCCACTCATTTTTTCCACCTAAATCAAAGAGTTTAAACCTAGTGTGCTACTTTTATTGAAACAGAGGGAGTATGACAATACTTTCATGTTTGAGAGCTCCAATCAATCCAAATCACATGCTAGCTTGTTTGTATTGTTTCAAAATTTCATATTTATCATATGACTTATAATACTTTCATTTCTATACTTTGAGAACCCGAATCATCCCAATCACATTCTAACTTGTACCGCCCCTTTTACAATAAAAAGTAAAGCAAAAATTATAAAAATGTTAGATACATGTAATTTTTCCGTACCGAATCAAACTGCACATTTCTATTGTTATCTTATAGTCCATCTCTCACATGATACAACAATCAATATATATAAGCATAGATCTCACTTACACAACTATTATATGCACATAAGAAAACCTACAAATAAGCACATGGCAGTCTCCAAGTGCCAATGTGTTTTGACCTGTAAAGTAAAAGCCGTGTTTGTATGAGCTATGACCGATCGTCCACTTGACCGTTAATCCAGTTAAAAACACCATTCTTACATTACCTTCAAACAAACGAGGCCGTGTTTTTTTTCTTTCTTTTTAAATATAATAAGTTATATATATTCCAGCCCGTTTTGTCAATCCTCTTTTCTTCCTTCCTTCCTTCCATCCACTTGTTCTTGGTGTTCAAAAAGCCCTAAATTCTCAGCATTCTTGTTTGAGTTAAGTAAAGGATAGGAAGAGAAGAGAATGAGTTGTTGTGAGAATATGAATATGATGATCATGGAGAAGGAGAAGGAGAAGAAGCTTGGAGATGGGGTTGCATGGAAGCGTGGCGCAATGCTCGGGAAAGGGAGTTTCGGGACGGTTTATTTGGCGACTTTGAAGAACCCCAGATCGAAATATGGGTACCTGCCTGAAGTTATGGCGGTGAAATCAGCAGAGGTTTCTGTTTCGGGGTCAATTCAGAAGGAAAGAGAAGTTCTTGGGAATGTTAAGGGCTGCCCTAATGTAATCCAATGCTTTGGTGAAGAGACTACAACGGGGGACAATGGGGTGATGGTCTACAATTTGTTGCTCGAGTACGGGTCGGGAGGAACCCTAGCTCACAAGATCAGCAGATTTGGGGACAAGGGTTTGCCTGAATTTGAGGTAAAGGGTTATGCAAAGTCGATTTTAAGAGGGCTGAGTTTTATTCATCATGTTGGTTATGTTCATTGTGATTTGAAGCCTGATAATATTCTGCTTGTGCCAAGAAATTGTGGTGTTGGTGGTGGTGATTGTGATCAGTCTGAGTTTCGTGCCAAGATTGGCGACTTTGGATTGGCCAAAAGGGTTCCCAAAGAGTGCAGTAAGAAGAGGAAATTGGAGCCCTACTGGAGGGGTACTCCGATGTATTTGGCGCCCGAGTGTGTGGAGGATGGTGTTCAGGATTCTCCTAGTGATGTTTGGGCTCTGGGGTGCATTGTGTTGGAGATGTTGACAGGGAAGCCGCCATGGGGCGCGGGAGAGGAGATTGATTCAGAGGAGATAATGAAGAGGATTGGGAATCAGTTGCCTCAGATTCCCGAATGGCTGTCCAAGGAGGCTAGGGGGTTCTTGAAGGGGTGTTTTGTGAGGAAGGCTATGTTTAGACTCACTGCTGACATGCTCCTGAGTCACACATTTCTCGAAGGGCTGGCTGAGGTTGACGATGATGATGATGCGTTTGCAGCCACTGAGGTTATCGAAGATATTTCTGGGATCGAGTCCATTTTTATGGCCTCTGCAAGTGATGATGATTATGCATCTGATGATGAGAGCTTTGGTTCGGAAGATTGTTCACAGTCTTATTTGTCTGATGAAGATGATGCAGGGGAGCAGGAAGATGAAGTTGCATCCCATTGCAGGGATAAGAAGAAGCAGAAAATTGGAGACAGTGAAGGAGTAGGCGTAATCAGCAGCACGAATGCGGAGGCTGGATTTGATCATCCCATTCAAACACCAAAGCTTCAAGCTCCATCACCAATTCCAGCAAAGGCAACGCAAGCAGCGCAACTATATCCAGTTAGTCTTAGAATTCATGCAGGAGTTTGATAACTGAGTTCTATGTTGGTTAGAGTCTATACATATAGGGTATAAATATGTAGGACCAATTTTTGCTAGTTCATTAGTCTTCTTTGTTGATTCTTTGTAGGACATACTACAAGTCTACAACTTCTTGTTGCCAGATTACAGAAATGCATGCTGCATTTATTTGTTGGTTTGTTGCATTTCCAGGATGTGAGAAGAATGACACATTGTCTCCTCTCCTTTACTTTATGTTGATCAATGTAGGAAGGAAGTTTATCATGATCAAATGTTGCCTTTATGCTGTTCCCCTATTGAACTTTTTTACCCTTTTGGAAATGTCAAGATTACATCCTATTGAAGGGATGCTGTTTTACTAAGAAAGGTTAAGAGGATTGATTTAGGTGTCTGTTTTGATTCAAGTGTCCATTTCTTGCATTTGAAGAATCATACTTACTGTTGTAGACGATTAAACTGTTCTTCCATAAGCTAAATCTTAGTATCCAGCTAGTTGTCAATCTAGTGATTTGTTCCTAGCTTTTTAATTCGAACAGCTCGGCCTTGCAAGAGTAAAAGAGAGAGCATAGGAATACATATCATTAACTTGTTTTGACTTGATGAGACGAGAGGCCTTTCCTGCTAGATATCGACTTCTTTAATTCTCCCTAGATCCTCTGTTCCCGTTCATTGTACTGACTCTGTCCATAACTGCGATGAACGTTGACCATTTCTTGATTTCCATTCTTTTTATCTCCTTCATGATTTGCACTAGAGCTAAAATGCAACAGGATTCTGTTTCAGCAAATTCTCTCTTGTTTGTTGGTAAGATGTTGCATATAGATGTTTCTGAGGCATTTGGCCGGGCGCACGGCCTAAAGGCTAGAGCCATGAAATATTTCTGAATGATCATCATTTATTGCACTAGAATTGAATAGCAGATCAGCAACCTGCTTCATTACTTTGCTCCCTCTGCTGCATTTTATGGCAACAAAATCTCAAGTAGAGAGATTTTTTTTTGCTGCCTCCATGTTTTGGAAAGTTTCGACAATCTATATGTGAAGTAGAGAATCAAAGGCAATCCATGCATAATTAAGATGTCTGACTAATAGATCTGTTTGTTCAAACGGATAGAGCGCAAAAAATGGAAAGATGGATGCTTCATTTTGCTCTTAGTTAACTTGGTTTGAACACGAATGGGTTTTACATTCTGGTTCTTCTTGCCATCTTGGAGACTTGGACTAATCTGGTCTGCTACAACATTCACAACACTTACTAAGCGTGTTCATGATGATTCGCGAGGCTTCTGAACCCATTTGGCCTAAGGAATTTGGAGCCGGACTAGGGCCGTCAAGCGGGTCGGGTCACCCGATGGATAACCGTTATCCATTTACTATTTTCACGTATTGGATAAAACTTATTAGAGCCGGAGAAAGGATTCTCGGGTACGGACAAACTCAATGGCCATGGAAATCGAGCGAAGGTCTCACTTAGATCCGCCGCACTCAAAAGCACCATTCCCGATCCACGTTGCGTGCCTAGAAACACAAATTTTGGTATCTCAGGAATCAAGATTGATGATGATGACGAGAATAACTTGAGAGAGGAAGTCAATTTGTTTTCATGAGCTTTTACTGGGAAATGAATTAGATCCATCTAAAAATCACCCAAGTGCAGCAATCCCAAACGAATTTTCTCTCCTCGTTTGTGGGATCTCAATAATATGTGCACTATACACACAAGTCCATTACAATCTCTTTTATCTTCATCGTGTATATAACAACAAATTTTCATAAACTGAAATTAGGACTGTTTTCCCCCATTGAATTATATTGCTTCAAAACATCAACACATTCCTTGTTAGAGTGGATGAATTTTACTAGGATTCCAATAGAACTGATTTATTCATGATATTAATAGATGGTAATAGAATTAGAGTCTGTATTTTGAAAGACGGTCTTTTCATAAGTCATGGAAATATCAAGGTTTAAAGTGCAAATAGAATAAATGATAAAAATATATTTTGGGTTGCGTGAATCGGTTTATAAACTTTATAACTACTACACGTTGCATAATAAATTTTTAATATTGCAACTAAAACCATTTAACTTTTATTATTCTAATTAAACCCCTTCTTTACTTATGAAAAAATGATCTTTCCCAAGACTTTTTAATAGAATTATAAGAAAATTAAATCTTATTAAAAATTTAGTCTAATCATCTACTTTAACACACCTTCCATTTATTTGATTTCAAAACGTTTTCTTTTCTTCTAAAATGATCCACTAGTTACTTTGCTCCCGTTGATTATTAAAAAAATCGAGAACTCCATAAATTTAAGCAAAAATTCACTTCGATAAAATTTGAATCTAATTTCCTAATAGCTGCATCTCAATTAGGGCGGTTAAAATCCTCCGACGCGACCCAACCTAATTTGGTCCTATCCAGACCATTTGAATTGAGTCGAGTCATGTCTCCGATCCAACTTGATCCATTCAAACAATTCTGCCCCTATTTAAAAAAACCGCACTTTAAGAATTATTCTATAAATGTAATAATTTAATGCAACTTATCCTACATTAATTTGGTCCATAAACAAGTTTAACATCCTTGAATAATAACACAAACTAGATTAACACTGGTATGTGACACGATTTAAAATAAATGACCATAGTTATTAGTAATGTATTATATTTATTTGGGAGTAAAAAATTAAAATATAATATAATTTTGAGTCCGTTTTCCGCGAGACCGTCTCATAATGCGACCAGGGGCTCCTTAGAATACAGAGTAAGGAAAAAAATAAATTCAGGGTTAAATTCTCAAATATTTTAAATTCGAGGTTCTTTTTAAAATAGGTAAAAAAACGAAGGATTGGATTGCAATTATGCAAAAAAGGACCTGAAGTCTAAACAACCCTTCACCACCTTTCCAACACCGTGATTGCCAGAGTTTTTGCCACCGTTCCATTGCCATCTCCGCCACCATCGGCCTCACCATCTTGCTTTCAATCATCGTGTGTGAAGAATCGAAATGAAATAAAAAATCTTGCATCGAGTTCAAATCTGGTTTGTAGAGTATCAAATCAGATTGAAATTAGGTTTGCTTCGATGTGGATTTCGTTTGAATCAAGCGTGTGGACGAATACATTGCGACTGAATCCAGACAGATTATGGGTGTCGACTAACTCCGGCGAGACGAATCAGTTGTATGTGAAGTTAGCTAATCTCCGGGAAATCAATCAACGACGAGCATCGATGGAAGAGAAATGATTGTCGCTTGTTGGTTTCCGTCAGTTTTGAGCGGTTACCGTCAAATGCCGTTGGTTTTGCAACGCCACTGAGAAGAAATTATGACGTCTGTTTGGGGAAGATGACTACAATGGGCCGCTAACATTAAAAATAGTTAACACTAAATATAAACATAAAATTAGAATGGATAAACGTGAAATAAAAATACTATAAATACACATCAAAATTTAATTAGTTAGCATCAAATATAAATAATTAAAAAATAAATTAAACATTAAAAATTTACGTCAAAATATTTACGCATCAAATAAAATGTTAAAATACGCATAAAAATTATAATAATTAAAAATATATTAATATAATGAAAATATATATTAAATTAAAATAGATAATTATCAAATAAAAGCATGCATAAATTTTAAAACATCAATGTATGTACCAAAACGTAACACTAATATCAAAAAAATAAAATATTAATATTAATATTTAAAATCTAAAAAAGTAAGTCACATTAATGAAACATCAAGGCATACATTGGACAAAATTACAATACATTTCAAGACATCAACGTATGCACCAAAATTTAACACTAACATTGGGAAAAATAAAACATCAATGGTAACACTAAAAAAACACATCAAAATAAATATAGATAAATATCAAACCAATCCACTAAAAACTCATAAAAAATTAAATACACGTAAAATTTAAAACATCAATTGTAACATCAAAATGTGACATTGATATCGAAAAATATAAACCGTCAATATTAAAAAATTTAAAACTAATTCACACCTTTGAAACATCAAAGAATACACAAAATAAAATTTAACTATGCCAGAAAAAAAAGAAATGTCAATATGAACTTTTAAAAAGACTCGCTGAAAAATCAAAACATCAATCAAAATGAAAGTATAAATTATAAATTTAAGATGATAAAATATCACTAACTAGTGTCAACATGTATAACGTATAAAAAATTAACATGCAAACATGAGATTTACAATAAAAGATTAAAATTTAACTTTAAAACACATGATTAAAACACATGATTTGAGTAAAACAGGTTTTTGAAAAAACATCACAAGGTTTGATTGAAACATCAAGTACTGAACATGGAACATCAAGTACTGAAAATGGAACATCAAGTCTGATAGTAAAAACCCGGGCCTTGCATGGAAATGAGGAAAAAATTGATTCGGTAATTTCTCTTACTCGGATTCTTGACCCGCGAGATTCTTGTGACCCAAAACCATTAATTTCCCCCAATTACATATGCCAAACACCCCCCAAAAAGTGATATTTCCACCCAAATCCCTTATTCCTCTCCCAAACATTCTTAAATTATAGTTGGAACCCCACATCTAATTAAACTTCATAATATTACACAATAATCCTTGGTCTCGCTGTGAGATGATCTCGCACAAGACTTTGTCTATAATTTTATATTTGTTGATAAATAATAAAATATTTCAATATTTATGGAAGAAATATACTCCCTTTGTCCCAACTTAACCTGCACACTTTGACTTTTGACAGTTGACTAAAAAAAATATTTGACCATTAATATCTGTAATTATCTACAATAAAAATACAAAATTAATATTCAGAAAATGCACATTAAGACGATTATAACATTATTCCACATGACAATATCCTTCATTATATATCAATTGAATTTTATGGTCATACTTGGGCCAATTTTGACTAAATAAATAGTGCAATTGCAGTTTAAATTGGGACATGGAGAATATTATTTATAAAAAGTAAAATAGATTTTGTATAAAAATAATAGAAAATATATTTGAAAAAAATTGAAATATATATTCATAATTAATCAATAATTATATAAAATAGTATTAATAGAGATATTCTTTTTAAATGAAATAGTAAAAGTATTCTAATTAAATAGAATGGAAATAATTGTATTTTCTTTACTAACTGAATATTTTTGCAAATAAATTCAAATATAAATTCTTATTTTAAAATAAAAAAATAAATTATTATTATATTTATTATTTAAATGTTAGTACGATTTAAAAGTTATTCATTTTATTTGAATAAATAACATTCTTTTTTATTATTTAAAAAAATATTTTGAATCGTTTTGGATTTTTTTGTACCCAACCCAATCCGCACCAAAATTTTGGAAGTTAATGATTCCATATCATAAAATTTTTGCAAGTCAGAGAGTTTCACTCAGAGAAATTATTAGGTCAATTTTTCCCTATTTCTGTTCAAGGCGCGTCTTTTTAATCACAACAAGATTTGATATTTCAGTTCCAATACTTGATAATTTAACTAGATATTGTTATGTTTTATCATATTTTTCCAATATCAAAGTTAAATTTTGATGTTTTAAGGTAATCTAGTGTTTACATGTTAAAATTTTGACATTTTAGTCTTTTGATGCTAGTTAGTGATATTTTATTACCTTAATTTTTATATTTGTAATCTATATTTTCATTTTCATTGATGTTTTAGTTATCACGTCGTTTAAGAAATAATATTTATGCTCCTTGTTTGCAATACTATTAGATTTTTATTTAATTTATCATTGATGTTTCAGTAGCATGATTTTTTTATTTACAGTATAGATGTTTTTTTATATCAGTGTCACATTGCACACTTTAATGTTTTAAAATTCATATTATTTGATGTTTTAATATTAAAATTTGATATTTTTCAGTGTTTTTATTAGATATTCAACTGTTGTTGAATTTTTATTTTAGGATTTTATTTGATGTTTAACTTAAATATTTTAATTTGATGTGTATATTAATACTCCCTCCTAGCTCAAACTACGCACTTACTATTTGACACTATTCTCTATCATTTTTTACCGCATATTTGAGCAGACATATAAGTAATAATATTATCGTATGTGATATTGTTAGGTTAGTCATAATAAGTAGTTTTTCAAAAGTAACATTTTGTTTGCCGTTATTATACATAGTTAAGCATATTAACGGTTAGACAAATTTCTTGGTGAGCGTAAAAAAGATTATGTGCAATTTGAGGTGGGACGGAATGAGTATTTTGACTTGATGATTCATAATTTTCGTTTGATATGTATGTTTTAGTGCTTTATTTGATGTGTCTTTTATAGTATTTTTATTTGATGTTTAGACATTCTAATTCAATGTTTAACTATTTTTATTTTTTATGTATAGTATTTTATTTGGTTTTTAAATTCTAATTTATTTTTCATTTGATACTTAAATAATATAATTTAATATTTAACTATTTTAGTTTGATTTTTAATGCTAATTTGATATTTTAATGTTTTAATTTGACTTGTTATTATTTAGTTTATCCTGAGAGTCCGTCTCTTGAAAGACGGTCTTTCAATAAGTTATGGAAAAATCAAGGTTTAAACTGTAAATTTGAAGAAATTAAAATAAAATTTTTGGGTTGTATTAATCGGGTCATAAATTTATCACTCATACATGTTGCAAAATAAAATTTTAATATTGCAACTAAAATATTTTACCTTTCTATAATTCTAATTCAATCCCGTCTTTCCATATGCCTATGGAAAGACGGTATTTCCCAAAACTTTGCCTAATAATCAATGCAAATAAAACAAAACAAAAGTGAATATTTCACTACTTTGAAGAAAGGAAAAGACGAAAGTCTTTCCATTTTCTCCTTTGCGGCGCAACGACTCAAGCTCGAGCTCGACTGCCCTGTTTTGTTTTTAACACAATTTCTTCTAAAAAAAAGCACGTAGAGTTTTATTAAAGAAGTGAAAATATTATATTTTTATATTTTAAAATATTTAAGTATTTGTATTATTTTAAAACTAATTATTTAATGTTGATTATATGTGGGACCCCTTTTACATCATCGCCAGCCCTGGTACTATGATTGACGTGAATATGCGATAATATTGCCTGCCTTGTTAATTTATTGAACTGGTCAACTAATATGAATGCTGCATAGGTGGCCTGCTTCCCAGTTATAATATAACTTGAGATCCACACTTTGTTATTCATATAAATGTTTGTAAATGGCTTAATTAGCTGCTGAAAATTTAAGAAACTGCGTGCTGGCCGAATTCAAGGTTATGATTATTTGTGGTAAATGCTAAATGCTGGTTGAAAAAAAAAAGTAAAATAAATAGATGAAATAACGTAAAATTTGTAATAACTAAAAGATTAAAAAATATTCAAAATTAAAAAGTAGGGTAAAATACTTGCACACTACCCCATCTCTCGTTTAGTGCACATGCACATATATTCCAAGTATTTTTGAAAGTGCACACATACCCCTTGATCGATAGTGACTGAAACTCATATCATTATAGTGGCGTTGACTGTTACAAGTGGCGTATTGGGGGACTAGGTGCTTGGTTCCCACCAACTTTTGTTTACCATTGATATTGTTTATTCCTCATGTACAAAAACTTGAGTGAGACGGTCTCACTCATTCTTATTGTGAGACGGATGACCTAAGTACAACTATATAAATATGAGAAATGACATGAGGTACATTATGTAATCTTTAAAACTTTACTTATTACTTTGTCTCACCATAACTTATGGTGAGACAATCTCATATAAGTCTTTCTCTTTTTCTTGTACGTGTTTTTTAACAGTGCACCCCCCTCCCAAGATAAAAAAAAAATTCCGCAGAATATGCTTAGAGTTCTAAAAACGCAGTATGCAGATAAAGGTTGAGGAAGAAAGTAACTTAAAATGTTAGGATTCTTTATTTTTAATTGTAGAGTTTAGTAAGAAATATAATTACTTTTTATAAAATTTTACCTTTAATATTTAGGAAACGTTTGGGAAAGACTGTCTTCCCACATGTTTATGAAAATACGGAGTTTAATTAGAATAATAAAAGGTAAAAGATTTTAGTTGTAATATTAAAAATTTATTATGCAACGTGCAATAGTTATAATTTTATGATCCGATTAATGCAACCCGAAAATTTTATCTTCATTTCTTCTAATTTGCAATTTAAACCTTGGTATTTCCATGACTTATGAAAAACCGTCTTTCAAGAGACGGACTCTAATATTTATCCAAGTTATGCTTGGGAAGGTTTTAACAATCTTATTTAATATAAATAATTTGAATAAAAATAATTTGATTCCAATTAATATTTGTTTTTTTATTAGTACTAAAATAGTATAAGTATATATAACATCTTTCAAAAATAAAAAACATAATTAAAAAAAATATTCAAATAAGAAATCAAGAAGTAAGGAAAATATATCAAATGAAGGATATTTAATTTTCATTTTTTTCATCAATTATTTTTTTAATTTAATATTAATTTTGTAAAAAGTAATGTTTTTGGCAAAGAAATTCAAATAAAGGCAAAAAACCCAACAAAGTTCGTCCATTTCAAAAGTATCAATTTTGTATTTTCTTCTTTAGCACTAATTTATTTAAGATTTGCTTTTTTGTTTTAAATAAATAATATATTACGATTTGTTATTTTAATTGTCAATTAAGAAATTACTACGCAATTTAATTTTATTCCTCCCTATATGAATTTTTTGTTCTGCCCCTAACTATATCTTTCCCCGTGTTGACAAAATGTTTCATTTCAAAAAATATGAGGACCATTTTACCCCTCATTTTAGATTCCACATAGTATACAACATACAATTCCATAAAGGTAAGGCTGAATGGAAAACTTCCAGCACCACCAGCAGCAGCTCAACATCCGTCGTCTTCGTGTCGGAACCAAACTCACCATAACGCCACCACCTAAAACCATAGTTGTGCCACCTCTCACCACAACATCGACACAATGCCACCACCTCAAATCCAGTTCACCACAACGCCACTGCCTGAAACCCTTGCCGTGCCACCACCCCAAACCCAGCTTTCCGCACACCACCGCCCCAACCCAGCTCACCGTAGCGCCACCACCCCAACCCGCCGTTTGTAGTGCCACCGCAATGCCACCACCCCAACCCAGCCGTTTGCAGTGCCACTGCAATGCCACCACCATAAATTTAGCTCGCTGATGCACCACTTCCCCAAACCCAACTCACTGTTGCACCACTTCCCCAAACCCAACTCACTGTTGCACCACTACTCCTTAGCCGTGCCACATCTCTAAACCTAGCTCAACCCCAGTTGTGCAGTGTGCACAACGCCACCACCTGAAATCAAGTCTGCCGATGCACTACTGCTGCGTTAACACCCCAATCCATAGCTCGCTGATACGCCACAACCCCATTCTAAAGCCCGCTGATGCGCCACCACCCCATTCCAAGCGTGCAACCCCACACACCAATTGGGAGAACTGGACCTGGAAGATGAAAGAAGAAGAATATTGCTGGAAAAAAAGATAAGAAGATCGGCGTATGGAGTGGTAACGCAATGGAGAGAAGAATAGTGGCGGTACCAGAGTAGCAATTTTAGGTGACGGGAGGGAAGAACGGCCACAAATGTTGGGGGTAAAGAAGAGCGATGTTTTTCCAGAGGGTTTGAGGTTTAAGATTTAGGTGGATTCTGCCAACTCCGATTGAACGGGAGAGATTTCGTCACCACTTGATTTATCACCCTGGATGAGCCACAGAGTAGAAGCTTTGAAGCAGTTATAGGTGGTGACATAGGTGGGAACAAGCAAAGAGGTAACGATTTGGGAATCAGGAAAGGTAACCCAAATCAGATAGGGAAAAAAGGTCTTTACACAAATAGTTTATTTCTATTTTTTTTAAAGGGGCAAATCAGTCATTTCTTTTGAATTCGAAAATAACTAAAGTTGACCAAATTTTAAAGTGACACCATGGACATATGTACACTTTCCAAAGATTATGGTATATATGTGCATTAAACAATAAATTAGGAAGAGAAACTCACAAACTTAGTTATTAGTTAAAATTATTCAAACTCAACCTAAAACAAATACGTATTTGTTAACTTTACCTTTTATATACCTCCGTCCAACATTAAATTTCATAGAATTTTTTTCACGGTATCAAGAAACACGTTTGATAGTTAATATATTTAACTACGCATTATAACGACAAATAAAAAGTTGATATTTAAAATCTACTTATTACGATAAATTCAACAATATCACATATGATAATATTATTGCTTATATACATATTTAAATATGCGATCAAAATTTAACAGTGAATAGTACAAATAGTAAAGTGTGCAGTTTAATTCGGGATGAAAGGAGTATATAGAAGGTAATTATCCAAGATTAACTTTACTAATTAAGAACAATGTATATAAGCATATTCATATACATGGGAAAAACGGGTAATATATTTTAAAGATCCATTAAATTAGTAGAGAATACACCCAACAACGATTATAATAAGTGAAATTAATATTTAATTTAAATATATTTTTTATAGAATATTAAAGATTCCATCTCTTGAAAAACTGTATTTCCACTTATGAAAAAACCAAGGTATAAACTGCAAATTAAAAGAAATCAAGATAAAATGTTTGGCCAGCATTAATAGAATTATAAACTTATAACTACTGCACGTTGCATAATAATTTTTAATACTCCCTCTGTCCCAGCCTAAATAGCAGGGCAATCATTATCACGTTGTTCAAGAAACATGTTTGACCGTTAATAT
>JAULKK010000010.1:8258196-8288929 GCA_032355705.1 Rubia peregrina
GACAGGTACTAATTATTTTGAAATTTTTAGTCCAATTGTGAAACTTACTATTGTGCGTTTAGTTCTTACTATTGTTGTCTCTCTTAATTGGACTGTTCATCAATTAGATGTTAAAAATACCTTCTTGCGTGTTTTTTTAATGGGGAAGTTTACATGCACCAACCTAAGGGTTTTGTGCATCCCTCAAAACCAAATTACAAATGTCGTTTACGTAAATCCATATATTGGTTGAAAAAAGCTCCGAGAGCTTGATTTTCTCGGTTCAGCATTTTTTAAATTATCCATTGGTTTTAAATGCAGCACTTGTGACACCTCCATGTTTGTTTTAAAATACCTGGTTCATTTTATTATTTTAATTTTTAAAGTGGATGATATTGCTCTCACAGGTTGTAGTTCTTCTCTAGTTCATAAACTCATCTCTATTCTCTCGTCTTAGTTTGATATTAAAGATTTAAGGGATCTCCATTATTTTCTAGGTATTTAGGTGTCGCGTACTCCTTCTGACCTATTTTTGTCCCAACAAAAACATGTGTCTGATTTGCTAAAGAAATTTCATCTTCGTACTATATTAAATTTGTACACACGCCATGTGTTTCTAGAGTTACGTTGTCTTTTGTTGATGGGGACATTCTTGCTGATTCCACAAATTATCGTAGTATGGATGGTGTCTTACAATATTTGACTACGAAACATCCAGATTTTGTTATGCTGATAATATGGTTTCTCAGTTTATACATGCTTCTCGTACTACTCACCTTCATGATGTGAAAAGAATTTTAGGTAAATGCAAAGTACCTTGGATTTTTGTCTTTTTTCCACTCGGCAAGCTCTCCTTCATTAGTGGTAGCTTATTCTGATGCAGATTGGACTGGTTGTCCAGATAGTCATTATTCTACCCGGGGATATGCCATTTTTTTAGAAAGAATTTGATTTCATGGCGCTCAAAGAAGTAACCTACTGTGCAAAATCCTCAACTGAAACTAAATATAGGGTTTTTTGCTTAAACTGGGGCTGGAAAGATTTGGCTTCATCAATTTCTTGCTGATTTTGGGTATTTTTCTTCGTGATCCTGTTACTCTCTGTTGTGATAATGTTTCTATTACATATCTTGCTGCCAATCTGATTCATCGTGTTTGAAGCAATCATATTGATGTCGACTACCTCTTTGTTCTTTGTTGCGCATGGAGGTTTTTGGGTTAGACATGTTCCTACACAGTTACAGGTTGCTGATATTTTTAGTAAATGTATTTTTAGTGAGTTGTTTTGTAAACATCATTCTAATCTATCCGTTATTGAACCCCATAGAAATTGAGGGGGAGTATTAGGGTATAAGACTAGAATAGAATTTTTCGTGTATATATTATCCATATATAAAGAGTGTCGAGGTTACCAATTGGGTAAGCCGCAATTATTCTCAATATTCGTACATAATTCATTTGATTTTGAGTTATCATTGTTTGAAAATTATGTCTTATTCATCCGTAATATATAAAGTGATATGTATCATTTTACACTTGTATATTATCATATGAAAAAGATAATATCAGTGGATAGAATGGAACGTCAAAATTATTATTTTTTCAAATGCAACAACAGTGGAATGTATATCATCATCATTAATTTGAGATATTTTATTATGTTAATTTTGAAGTTTACATTTTATTTTTGATTGATGTGTTAGTTTTTCAGCATGTCATTATTAAAAATTGATATTGATGTTTCTAATTTTTTAATATTAGATTTTTATTTCATGTCTTTTGGATATTTAATAGTAAGAATTAATCTTTTAAATTTTAATATTGAAGTTTTTTATGTTTGCATTTGATTTTTGATTATTTTTATTAATTTTTAATCATTTAAAATTTGATTTGTATTTTTAATATTTTTATTTGATGTTTGATTATTTTGACAGGTGTCTTTAATGTTTTTATTTGATGTTTAGATATTTTTATTTTGATGTTTGACTATTTTAGTTTGATATCAATTTTATTATGTAATTAAATTTGATGATTTAGAGTTTTTATTTGATGATCCCTATTTATTTTTAGTTTGATTATATTTATTCTTAATTGATTTTATATGTATTTTTAGTGTTTCATTTGATGTTTAACTACTTTTATTTTACATATATATGTTTTATTTGATTTTTACTATTTTAATTTATTTGATAGTAAATAATATTAATTTAATGTTTTATTTTTAGTTTATTTGATAATTCATTATTATAATTTGAATTTTCTTTTTCTGTATGATTTTTAAACTATGGTAGGTTCCAAGCCCAAAGACAAATTCAGCATGTTAAGCATATTCTAATTTCCATCCTGTATATGACTCATGTTTGAGCCAGAATTGACCAACATTCCCCCTTTCCTCGATTCATCCAGAAATCAAGTCTATTCTCGCAATCAAATGTTGGCGTTCTGCAAATACTCCCTGGAGATTTTCTGCGAATCAATTTTAGGTTAGGTTTTCGGCTTTCGACTTTAGGAAACGGAGGCCAGACAAATTGGACATTTCGCATATCCAACGCCGACATTCTGCAAATTGAAGGATGAACATAGCAATAAAAAATACTTGGGAATTGAAGGTTTCAAAGGTAGGTTTCCAATTTCAGAGATAGATTTCAGAGGTAGGTTACACAAGTCGGATCAACAATGGAGAAGACGAGGTGACGGGTGAGAAGGCGAGGCGACGACGCAGAAGGTGAGGTGATAACAACGGAGAGGCGAGGTAGTGATGGCAGAGAAGGCAAGAAGAAAGAGATGGGTTCATTTTTAAAAAAAAATTGTTGTTTGATTCCTCCAGTTTTTGTGGTTTTCATTATGGACCCCGAGTCTAAATATATATAATTTTACCCCCGAATTGGATTTTCCATTTTACTATTTTTCCTCTAATCCTTGGTCTTACAATAAGATGGTCTCACAGGAGACATACTTTTCCTTTCATGTCTTGCATAAATTAAAATTGCTATACGACAAAAAATATATACTTAGAAAGTGAAAACAATTACTCCCCACTGCAGATTCACATGCTTCTTTGAATTCCCACACTACCATTTTCATCTGATCTTATCTTCTTTTGCAGACCACTCATCTTCCCTCACTTGTTCTCTCAACCTCCAAAACCTTAGCACCTGGTTCTTGTTTTCTCCTTTACTCACAATTTGTCCCCTTTTCCATTCTAAATCTCCATGGAATCTCTCTCGTGTTCTTCCGGTAAATCTTTCTAGTGTTGCTCCTTTTGTTACATTTCATATAATTATAGCCCCAATGAGTTCGTTCTCCAGATGGAGGCAGATATGTCACCTCCATCTGGAAAAATGGTGCTACCCCCGTTGATGCGGGGGTGTCTAAGCTTTCCAATCACCATGACGGGCCAGATCCAGCTATACTTGGCATCAATGCCAACGATATTGAGGTCGGAGGGGCCTTAAAATTGTTCCATGTCGAGATTTGTAATGAAATTAGAGGCGCTGAACCTATTACCGGTGAAAATCCACCACCCTCAGGTGTTGGTGCTAGTGATCGACACTCCGCTCCTAGCATCGAGGTATCGCTAGTGCCGAAGACCACTAGATCGGTGACCAACTCTGATGACACTTCCTACGACACCGGTGAGATCATCTACTTGTTGATGCCTATGTTGAGGGATTTGAGGCATTCGAAGTTGCCTAAAAATAGGGTTCCCCCCCTTGTTTTACTAGCCCAAAAAATATAAGTGAGAGAGCTTTAATATTTAATTATTATTTTTCTTCTCGAATTAGGTTCTGTTGATACTTACTGTTTCTTTATGTTTAGGGTTTTGGTACAGTTCGTGTAAGGGATGGCTCAAGTCCTAGGGATTTAGAAATTTTAAAAAAAATTAGAAAAAACCCTAAAATTAATTATTGTTTCAAGTTTGAAAGAAAACAAATGTGGCTTCCAATCAGGTGATATTGTTCCTGGTATCCAACTCTATTAAATCTTATTTTAGCATGTTGGTGCCATTATTTGTGTGCTTATTGGTGCCACTTATTGTGTGTTTATTCAGCATGTTGGTGTTGGTGTTGTCTATCATGTTGGCATGTTGCATATTTTGTGCGTATTTTTGTTGATGCTTATTGTGTGTGTGTGTGTGTTGTTGTTGCCTATCCGGCCTATCATGTTGGACATGTTTATCTTCGCAGTATGTCTCATGATGCCTTTGTGGATATTCAATTGCATTTATGTTGTTGCCTATGTCATCATTGAGTTTCTGATGCCTATGTTATCATTTTTCGTGGTTCATTTGAAATGTTGGTGTATTTTATATCAATTATTTTATGCCTATCAGTGATGCATCTTCCTTGTCGACAAAGTGATGCCTTCATAAACCTCTAGTTGCCTTACCGTTGTTGATTATGTGTTACGCGGTTATTGATGGCTATGTACTTTGTTTATAGCCATGTCTAGTACTACTAGTATTCAATATCTTGTATTTGATGCCTTATGTGATATGTGGGTTTATGATGCCTTGTGTATTTGGTACTCAATATCTATGCACTCTGTTTGGCTCCTTGTCTAGACAAAAATATGATGCATATTCGTGTGGCTGTGATTATTTTTTCACATTTGCATCTTCTCTAAACTCTATTTTGATAGCTCGGTTAGGATTGATGTAAAATGCATGATTTTTTTAGGTTTGGAAAATCTGGTTAAGAAAAATATGAGGCAGCTTCTAATGTTAAATGTGGTTCAGAGAAATCTGCATCATCTTATGTTGCACTGCTGCCTATAAATATGTTACTTGATATGTTTTTGCAACCCCTGGGTTTTTTATTATGCATCTTCTCACCACCATATGCATATGCATGGTTCAAAATTGATAAACAAGATGTTAAAATTTTAAGCAATATGGTTAATGTCATTTGCAAAAGTACATTTGACTGAGGTTGATTCTAGAACATCTCATTCACTCCAAAAGCGGTATGTTCCTGGCCTTACAAAAGTGGCCATAATATTAGCCTCCAAAATGTCAACAATTTTGAATTCATGGTTGATAGCGCAGACTATGCATCAAAGGAATAATGCTTTCATTTGTTGCACGCATGTTGATTAAATGTTGAATGTTGCCCCTCACCACATCTTCACTCACACTGTAGGTTCCTTGGTAGAGTCTTTTCCCTGGTATGGATATCCTTGTTCATGTGCGGTATCTTGTAACTGTTTGAGCCTTTTACTTTCAGTATTTCAATCATAACTTGTTAATATGTGATGGCTACTTTGTTCAAAGTGATAGCATCTTCCCTATTAAATGTTAAGTGTACAACAGCTAGTAGCGTGGCTACATTTTATGAGACTTGTTCATGTTGTAATGATTGATGAGTTTGAGGGTTACCTTGCTAGGTTGATAGTGAACCCATGTACATATGTTACTGCTCTGAATTCTGGATCATTATTATTTATGTGCGGCATTGCGTTGTTTTGTTGAATGAAGATGTTCTTTCCAAAAATATGTGTTGGCCACATTGTTTTTATTGTTGGAATAACTTCTTAGATAATTTTAGAATTTGTGATATCCCCTGTGATCTTAGGAACCAGTGCTCGTTCAATTGTACCTGCTTGTTTGTTCTTGCTGTGATTTATTGCCACTTGATCTTACACGAATGGAAATATCCCTAATTTTACATTGAATAAAAGTTGGTCATCTTCCCCCCATATTGGTTACTTACAACACATATGAACATTAATTTGAGTATGTGGTACGTGTGTTTGCATGTGCAATAAGGCTCCGACTCATCCAGGGCCAGCATGTATCTCACAGTAGGTTTGCTTGAGTAAAACTATTTTTCATCTATATGTATCACTTGACCCATCTCCTGAAATCTCATAGTTGCATCCACCTTTGATAAAATGAAAGTCATGCGCTTGGTTTTAAAACGCACGATGCGCTAAAATGCACTAGGGCCAATATTAGAATGATGCGCGATGCGATGCGAAGGCATCACGGATCGATGCACTACCTATTTTCTATTCAATATATAGCAAATATCAAATTAACTACCAAGTACCAACAACAATAAAACACAATATCAACTCTCAACAAACAAAAAACACAACACAAACGCAACAAAGTTCCTAAAAATTAAAGTTTTGACTTCAAATTTTCAAAACGATTCAAGTTCAAAGATCATCAAGGTAGTTTTGGGTTTAGGACTTCTCGATAGGGTTTCTTTTGGAAAAATTTTGGACTGGGTCGACGTATTTACTATGGGTTTTCAGAATTTAGGTTGGGTCAACATGGGTTGACCGCATCGGACCAGGATACAACCGCATCGGCGAGATGCGGATCGGCGGATGCGGTCAGATGCGTCTCGCATCCTGGCCAGCACTGCGGTTTGACATCGCAGCGGAACGCATCCCGCATTATGCGGTTGATGCGCTCACATTTTTAAACCAAGGTCATGCATGATACCTTGTTGTGTTCTGTGAGGGCTGGTTTTATGCTATTGGTGTAACTTCTTATTACCTTCGCTGCTACTGCCCGGTGAACTGAAATCTTCTCTATTTGAAACTAAGTAGTTGTCCCACTTATTGTGAGTCGTGAATTTGTAGGAAATGCCTTCAAGGCATCAAGATCAATGTTATTTTTATTTTGAGAAGGGTGTCCAACCATCCAATGACGTAGATCAAGTGGTGCATCGATTGCCAGTTGTGCTCGTGCCCGAGATAAGATTGTGCTTATCGTGCCTATGCTACAGTTGAACATTGTTGCTGCCTCGACTCATTTCAAATGCATGATCTTCCCATCCTTATAGTTTTCCAACAGAAACTCTCCCAAGTGTCACCTCTCCTTATTTGTCAAGTTCTTCACCCTCATTGACCCCAACAAAAACCCGATAAGGAATGGGAAGATGTACAACAATCTAAGAGAAATAAGCACTCTTGGAGGCTCGGGATGGCTCAGTGATATGCATTTTACGAATCAGAGCGTTCCCAACAAACCCCACAAATTTGTCGGTGGGGTTTAGAAAGAGTTGATCAAGCATTATTTTTTTTCATTTTTTGGAAAATTTTCTATGTATATTGTGTAAACTTTGAGCAAAATAAGTGCTAGATGAATGTATTTATAGACCTACTGTAACCGATTTTTTTGTAGAAATACCGTACATGTGAATAGTGTGACCTTTTGTTCATTTTGGCACCTTCCCAGCAGCGGGAACAACCTTCATTAATGAAATGAAGGGGGAAATTATCCCTCAACTTTTGTGTTAAACATTTGGGTATTTTGGTTTAAAATTGGGTACCTTCATTAATGAAATGAAGAGGGAAATTATCCCTCAACTTTTGTGTTAAACATTTGGGTATTTTGGTTTAAAATTGGGTACATGGGTGACTTGTACAGAGGGTCCAGGATAAATTCTGAGAAGAGTTTTCTCTCTCTGCATAATCCTCTTAGGATAGCAGGAGTACATTATTTCCTTGCAACTAAAAACTATGAAATCATATATTTATAAAGCAATGAATCTATGACTTAGAATTAAACTTTACCTTATACTTTTGCACTAGCATAGTAATTCACTAACATAGTCACGCAAAGCTAAACAGTATTATGGGTTTTTCATTTTGTCCCTCTCCATATTAGGATATATTGTAATAGATGCATTAATAAATAACCAACCTAATATAAAAACTGAGTCAATGTTAATGAACCGGAGCATATTTTTATAAAAAATTGTAGTAATTAAATTTTCATTAACATCAAATCAAAACATAAATACAATATAGTTCCTCACTCTTAAACTTTGGAAACAATAACCATAAATAAGGGAGGTAGCAAAACTATAACTTACTTCACATTTCAAGTAAAGGCTAACTTTATAGTCCTAAGCCATACATTTTGGTATGCCATTTATGTGAATAAATAGTCCACCATAGCAGACCATTAAAATTTTATAAGCCCTAACTTATCATGCTTTTCGACCCAGTTTTCACCCTTAGTTCTATTAATCGTTTCCAAGCCTGCTTCATATAATCTCCAAAACCTGCATCAAATCTTCCTTCTTTAAAACCTTAGTTTTCATCCATAACCATCTGTATTAAACCCCATGTATAAACCTATAATCTTCCACGGTCTTCCTCTTCAACTCCTCCATACTCATATTTTGCTTCTGAAATATTCTGATGTTTCTCTCCTCATACATGTGATATAAAAGAAACAACATATAAACTAAATTTGCTCAGTTTTCTCCTCGCCACCATTACCTTCTTTGGTTTCTTCATTTCTCTTAAATCCTGAACTAGTGGCAATTTCAGTTCCATCATAAGAGATTTTACAAGATCACAATTTTCAAACAAGTGTTTAGCATCTTCCTACTCCTAAATACAAAGGATGCACAACTATTGAATAGATATAATATTAAAGTTCTATAGTCTGCCAAACGTAGCTAGCTTACCTTTCAAAAGTAACCAAAGAAAGAAATTTAAGTTAGGCATCAGTTTAGTCCCCCAAATCAATTTAGCAGTAACATCTATATCATCTCCTCCCTTCAGTATCTTATAAGCTTCAGATATGCTAAAATCCCCAAACCTAGTTATCCTATTTCTCATTTTATCTCCCATTGTCTTTCACATACTTCCAAATCCAACTATGTGATTGTTGGACCTTGTGTGTATCAATATTTTCCCCTTTAAGAAGTATGGCTATATCCACTTCACCCCGAGTTTTTGTTTTCCTGCACACTCCAAATATGTTTGCATAGTGAGGTCTGATTCCACAAAGATGCATCTCTTAAGCCTATCCCTCCTGTCTGTTTCCTTCTGCAGAGAGAATCCCAAGCTACTGGTGCAAAGTATCTGGCATTTTCATTTTCCTCCCACAAAAAGGCTTTGCATTTTTTTTGCAATCCCCTCATGTACTCCTTTAGGAGCTTTAAAGACACTTGACCAAAAACCTGCAATATTCATAAGCAGAGTGTTAATTAGCTGAGCATTTCCAACATGAGAAAGCTTTTTGAGTCCTGGCTATTTAATCTACTGCTAATTTTATCTTGAACATTATTTTTTGTCCCATCTGAATGTTGATAAAAGGAGTCCTAAGTACTTCATAGGTAAACTTCCCCTATTAATATTCAAGATTGATGACAAAGTCTCTTGTTCCATAACCTCCATTGTTGAAAATACACAGTTGACTTGTTTTCATTGGCATCCAGCCCAGGTACTTACTGAAAACCATTAATGCCTCCTGAATTCCCCTGATAAAATTTTCATTTGCCTCATAAAAAATGAGTAGGTCATTTGCAAATAGCAACCAATGCATGCCAACTCTTTTGCATTTTTGATGGTAGCCTATCCTTCTCTCCTTATAGCTCCTTGACAATAATCTGGTCAAGTACTCCATACTCAAATAAAATAGCAAGGTATCCGTGAAATGACCATTCAAAGACAAGCACAAATTTGAGGAGAAAACACATCTTTCAACCCAAGAGATAAACTGCAGAGAACTTCAATTCCTTCATCCAGCTACTTCTTCTCAACCCAATATGTTTTATCTCTAATTGCTGCAAAACATCAGGTAATTGACGCCATTAACTCTGAACTCATGCAATTAACGGTGGACGTCTAAAATTGAAAGGAAAAATGCCTTTCGGGTGCAAAACCGGGCCTTGCGTGGCCGCTGCATTCGTGCGCACACACAAGTCAGTTCTGAACCCAAGCCCAATTCGGTTTGGATCTGCACCCCCCTGCGCGTAGAGGTTGGAGCATAAGCTTGTAAACACATTTGAACTAGTAAGAAAGCTCCCCACTTATATACTAGTCCAAAACTCTCTCTTTTTCCCATGTGGGACAAAGAGTTTAGGCATTTTCTCATGTACAATTTTCGCACATTTTCCCCTTCCAAAAGTGAATCTTTCGACATCAAAATCTCATTCACTTTTGATCCGTTTTGAGTGTTCAAGTAATCGTTTTTATAGTACTCGCAACGTAGAATTCAAAATTGTCATCCACCGGATCCAATTCATTTCGGGCACTACTCAAAAAATGAGCCCAAAAATTGATGAATTCAACTTATTTTCCAACAGTTAAATGGTGGATTAGGCTGGTGAAAGCTCAAATCCAAGTCCAGATTGCGCCATCATCTTCCCAAACCTCACAGTCCACAAACGGTGGCACAGAATCAACGGAAATTGATAGGCGACCGTCATTACTTTTCCATCCGCTTGCCGTCTCCAATATAATATTTATAAAGGATGTTGGGTAGTTTGACCCAAAGAAGAGACATAGTCTACCACAATGGGAAGAAATTGTTGCTTCCAGAAGCTAAATTAAGGTACAAATACAAATGGAGAAAACACTAAACAACATTCTTTCTTTCTAATCTAACTACATTCCTGAAAACAAGAAACAAAAAGGAAAAAAAATGATGCTATTTACAACATGAGTTTATCAGCAGTCACCTACGTTACAACCTTATGTCGGCACAAAGGGCAGCTACTATTAATGGCTAGCCACATATGAATACAATCAGAGTGAAACTTATGTTGGCATTCTGGGATAACCCTCCACATACACGGCACTGATCGAACGCTTTCCGTGCTCTCCATCAGGCATATCGCGCAATCATCCTCGTCCCCGGGCCGCGTCACTGGAAGAACATCGATCGCCACTTCCCTTCTCATGAAACCGCCGTCGAATTCCAGGGGCTCCATAACCACCGTCACCGGGATCGTGAAGAAGACGCGGTGATCATAAAGGCAGTGTAGCACGCTTATGAGTAATAGGAAGGTAATAAATGGGAATACAAGAACTCCCAAAACAAGCAGTATTGAGTTCATTGATGAGTAGGAGTACGTAATATTGGTGTTTCATGAAGCAGTATGTATGATTGGTGTAACATTTATAATCATGTTGCGATAATCTGTATCCGTCGAGGTTTTGGGTGAAAATGTACCCTCTTTGGTTTCGAATTCAACTTGGTTTTAGCCGCCATGGGATAGTATGTGGATACCCTGTCCAAATAAAATTATTATTTGGTACCAAAGGTCGGGATCATGGCGAATCCAGAAAATTTTTAATGGGGTAACCACTAATATATAAAAAATATATATTTAATAATTAAAGGTAATTTTTTTTTACATAGGGTAACCAAATACTAATAGCCATATTTTTTTTACCATGGGTAACCATGGTTACCCATGCCCCTAGCTAGATCCACCCCTGGTCGGGATGTTCAAATTGATCGAACCGACTCAACCCAACCCATTTAAACCCGTTCCATTTGAATCGGGTCATGTTAATGTCCCATTTGGGTTAAGTGGGTTGGTTCAAAACGGTTCGCGTCGGATTTTGAGTCAAATCAACCCATTTATGATTTTGAACTATTTTCTTGAATTTTCAAATATTTTTTTATTTTAATACAATCTATATGAAAATAAATTATTCTAACTATTTATTATTTAAGTATTACTATATTTAAAGATTATTCATTTTATTTGGATAAATCATAAAAAATTACTATGATTTGGATCAATTTGGGTCGATTTGGGTCAACTCATGACTTAGTTTGACCCGATCCATTCAACCATAAATTTTGTGTCAATTTGGGCCGAGATAACTGACCCGCCCGACCCACAAATGTCCAGCCCTACCGAAGGAATTATATACTGACCATGTTAAATACGACAGTAAATTTTGTATTGTAATTGTTCTGAACATGCAATCTATTATTTGTGTTTGTTCATCGTAATGATTTATCTTTTTTGAAAATAACGGCATCGTAATGATTTAAATATTCAAATAGTGCACATGAGACTGAATTCGGCTAATCCCTCCGTCTCAAAATAAACTTCAGTAGTTATATAAATGCACATACAAAATCAATTATTTTAAACTGCACATATATTTTTTAGGGAAAAGTTTTGGAAAATGTCATCTTTCCATAGGGTTATAGAAAGACGGGGTTCATTAGAATAATAAAAAGGTAAAAGGTGTTAGTTGCAATACCAAAAATTTATTATGCAACATGTCGTAGTTATAAAGTTTATGACCCGATTAATGCAATCTTAAATTTTTATCTTTATTTCTTCTAATTCGCAGTTTAAACCTTGCTCTTTTCATGACTTATAGAAAAGACCGGCTTTCAAGAGACAGACTTATATTTTAGAACAACATACTTTGTATGTTTGAATTTCAATTTTCATTAACTGATTGAGAAACATGAATTTAAATAACCTGTGGAGTATATAAAATAAGACAAAGTTTTGTGAAAGATCGTCTTTCTATAGGCATATGGAAAGACGTACTTTAATTGCAATAATACGAAGTTAGAGGTTTATACTATACAATAACTAGAAAAATTACATATTTAGATTAAAACATACGTTATATGTTACTTATTTGTGTTTTCAGTTAAACTTATTTTTTCCGATTCTTCTTCTCTGATATGCAATTTCTAAATATCTTCTGAAACTGTTCTGTATAAAATATTATAAATTTAGGTTGAAGTATAGACATTAAATAAAAAACAATGAAATATAATGAAATTTGAGCTAATGGGGAAAAGGAAATAAAGTTGAGGTCTTTCCTTAAATAAGCGACTGAGTTTACCCAAATACCTTTTAATGCCTTGCACTTGCATATTTCCAGCCCTTTGTCTTAAAATTGCATTTGAGTCTCCGGTCTTTCCTAAGCTTATGGAAAAATCATATTTTAAGAGATGAACTCATAAAATAATATTAATAAAAGACATCTCTCCTTTGTGAGAGTGGCAATGGTAGGGTATAATGTTATAATAGACCTTTCGACGTAAATATAAATCATATACAAAGATTGTCAATACTTTTCAATTAAAATCATGATGTTTTCCCCAAAAATCTTGTCTGGGAAGCCAAGCCCAAAATGGTGTTGCTGAGCTCCAACATAGGTATATAATTGAAATGGCTTGTACCATGCAAATTCAATATGACTTGTTTGCTCAGTTCTGGGTTGATGCTGCTTTTCAAGCGGTGTTTACCATAATCACCTACTAATTTAGTTTTCACTACTGGAAAATACACTCATAGGCACCGGTATTTCAAGTCCTTTCAGTACCGGTGCCTAAGTGACCCTGTGCAAGTTAGTAGTTTCATAGGCAGTGGCAAGTTAGTAGTTTCCAGCACTGGTATACACTACTAGTGCTATACATTTACATTCTAGCACCGCCATGCTTAGGCACCGGTATTTCAAGGGTTTGAAATACAGGCTCCTATGCTCATTTGAATCGGTGCTTGAAAATAAGTGATCAATGAAAAAATCCGGCCAGTGAGAATAAACTCACCGGTCAGAATATGAAACCCAGAAATTCATAAAGAACAATAGGATGAACAAAAAAAAACATAAACTCATGTAAATAACTGGAAAATTCATAATCACAACCCAGAAGTTCATTACATATATCTGAAAATACATAACCCACATTTTATGATACAAACTAGACCTAAATATAGATTAACAACATCAATTATAATAAAACTAGAACCTAATCTTCATAAACCATAAATAACATCAACGAACCAGAACCGTGAAGGTGAGGTCAGACGCAAGAGCTAAGGAGCGGTTGAACTTGTTGGTGGCGCTGAGAGTTGAGGCGCGGTAGATCTGAGCTAAACTCAACATTTTTGGTGGAGCTCTCGGGGCTGGTCCAGGAGATGAAGTGGCACAGAGATAGAGAAGAAGAAGGACTCGAAGCTGAAGCGACGGAGACAACGAGCTAGAAAGTGTGCGACCGGAGCGCGGCGCCAGCTTAGAAGTGTCAGAGACAGTAGCGATGAATTTAGAGGAGTCGGTGTGGATTATCATAAAGGAGGAAGCGAAGGTAATTAGGAGAGGAGGGTTTTATATGATTAGGGTTTGAGTGCTCTAACTTGGGCTTCTTTTTTTGAAAGTACCTAGCACTAGTATAAAAATCGGTGCCTACGGTGATCATACCAGCGCTAGATACTTCAAATGCAGCTGTGTGACGCTGCTTTAAATGAAAGTTTTATTTTATTTTTTCACCCGAGAACAAAGAGAAGAATAATATTCTAAGTACTTAGTACCAGTATGGAACAGATGCCTATGGTGATCATAACAGTGCTAGAATATTATGCCCTCTAATTTAACTTTTCATTTTTACAATTATGTCCATGAGAATAAATTTGGAGGAGGCGAATCACAAAATTGGAAAAAAACAAACACAACTATATAAAACAAAATTATATTATTGAAAATAATGGGTGAATGGAAGAGATTGTAACATAATTCTTAGAAAATTACATTGTGACCCAAAATTGTGTTACACAATTATCCATTGCTCCAAAATACATGATTTTTTTTAAATTCTTGCCTAAATATCGAAATATAAAATAATTTTTTGTTGTTGAAATATTGAAAAATGCTAGTACATGTTCTCAAGTAACTTATGGTTGATTACTTGGAAGTTACAAAGTGAAATAGTAAAAGATTATAGATATGTTTTGTGCTCAATTTTTTTTATAAATATTACCTTACATACATGGAAAATACAACGGGGTGTATAGGGTAGCATCATGTTCGAGCAGATTTCAGTTTGGAGACACGAGTAAAGTTTTTTACTTTTTGCACTTAGGTCCCTCCAAGAAAGTTGGAATTGTCGAATCACGAAATTGACAACATCAAAATGCAATTTAATAGTATATGATTGCGACTTTGCTATTTGGGCGTGTATGGGTGATACGATATCAAAAATATCAATTATTATAGTTTTCTTAATTTATTATTAAATTAGGGTTTTGGGAGATCAACACTATACTCTTTTTTCCACTGAGTTTTTAATGAGGTAGTGTGATCATTTTTATTTTATTTTTATTATTAATGAAGCCATTAAAATTGGTCATGTTGGCGTTGGAAGATTTTAAATTCGGCTCTGCTTTATTTAGGATTTAGAATATTCAGTTTTGATATGACTAGAATTAGATTTGGTATAATTAGATAAGACAATATTTTATTCAAGATTAGTTTGAATACATTTTCACCATATATACTCATTTATTAACTGCCATAATTCTTTTCAGTTTTTCACGGGAATTACCAAATCCTATTATGTTTCTATTTCTGAGTGGCTGAATTATACCCTATAAATAGGGGAGGCCATCCACAAAATTTTACACCAATTTACACACATTATTATCAATAAAAATTCAGATTTTTGAGTTTATAGTCTTGGCTTGCTAGCATTTTACATTGTTACTTAATCACGAGGATTAATTAAGTACCAATACCCTTTGTGAACTAATCTTGCGGCCTAGTTAGTGAACAGAGAACCCTTTATTTTTGAGCTAATCCTGCGGGCAAGTTAACGAGCAACTTTTCGAGTTGAGCATCAATCCCGAGAGTTAGTTGGTGATCAGTTCGTGGGATCTAGTGAGGGTTTGCAAATCCCTTCATTAGGTCAAAGATTTTAATTACGCAATCCAGAGTTTTCACAAGGAAATTCATATTATTGGGTGTATGGAAAGGTCTCCAAAGTCAACATTTTTTTTACTTCTACACAGTTTTTGAAAAATTACAACATGGTCCAAAATTGTGTTATCCCATTATCTATTGTTCCAAAATACACGAGCAACTTTTCGAGCTGAGCATCAATCCTGAGGGTTAGTTGGTGATCAGTTCGTGGGATCTAGTGAGGGTTTGCAAATCCCTTCATTCAGTCAAAGATTTTAATTACGCAATCCAGAGTTTTCACAAGGAAATTCATATGAATGGGCGTATGGAAAGTCTCCAAAGTCAACATTTTTTTTACTTCTACACAGTTTTGAAAAATTACAGCGTGGTCCAAAATTGTATTATCCCATTATCTATTATTCCAAAATACACGATTTTTGTCTTTCTTGCCTAAAATAGAAATATTAAATAAATGAATTTATGGTGAAATGTTGGAAACTGCTAGTACATGTTCTTGAGAAACTCATACCATAAACTCATTTTCTAGAGTAACTCATACCACAAACCCATTTATCAAAAAAATTATATGTATCGAGTACCGGTATTATTACTAGTGTCATTCGTCAACATATTGGTGCTAGCTATTTTCCCACCAAAAATTTACCCGTCAAAATTACTATTCTGGTTATAGGTACATGTATTAGCACCGGTATATGTCATTCACCCAAAATCGGTGATGAAAAATATAAATTTAGATAATTTTTTCTTCAAAGCCACTGGTATCTGGCACTAGTATTTCGGTTTTGTAGCACCAGTAACACTGACATACCAATGCCTATGTTTTCAGTAGTGTTTAGGAGGTGTTTCACCCTTTGAAAAATTATAAGATGGTTATTTGAAAGTTTGTGGTTATACATGTGTTCCACTTCTGATATATCCAAAATATTTAGATAACAATCTAAATCCAAACATCTTGTCTTCATTGCTAATGCCTCTAATTACAAGGAATATAAGTGTTTTAACCCCATTAGGGTTTATACCAATCTGCGTGTTATTTTTCACGAGAAATTTTTTTCCCTATCATAAACTTCTCTCTACCAGGTCGCCTTTACCATTTTCCTCTCCTCTTAATTTTATTTTGAGTTGGTTTCCTACAGTGGATTTGTCGAGTTCATAATTGTCTCAGGGTTTCGTCAGCCATGTTCAAATCCAGTTCCTGAGTTGGTATCCCCACCCCGAGCCTAGTTGCAATGTCTGCGTTGGTCTCAGTTGTGGCTTCACCACCGGCGTAACCCTTCTCACCGTCTCCACTTGGCTGGATGAAACATCCCTCTTTAGCTCGGACTCGGAGGTCGTGACTTCTCATATCGCTGTTGAGCTTAGTCCTCAATCCATCTCTCCAGCAATTTTTTTTGGCTAGAACATGTATCCTCAAGTACAATGTCTGTCTCTTCTTCTCCTACCATATTCTCCAGAGTCAGCTCCTAGTCATGTGTCGTCTGGTTCTCTTGGTTCAACTTCCCCATCTCTTTTACCATCTGTTCTGAATGTTCATCATATGGTTATTCGCCTTAAAGATGGCATTTCAAAGCCTCATCGCCTATTAATTTTAAAAGAAGATATCATAGAATTAGAACCCTCTAATTTTAAACAAACATCCAAAGATCTCTGTTGGGCACCGCATGTTGTACTTGATGAGTATGTGAATTTAAATAAAAATGATACTCGGAAGTTGGTATCTCATGACTACCGTCATCATGTACTTGGTTGTAAATTGGTATATAAAATTATGATGGGTATGTGGAGCGATTCAAGGTAAGACTTGTTGTTTTTGACAATCACCTACACACAGGTGTTGATTCTTTTGAAACTTTTAGTGCCATTGTGAAACCTACTACTGTGCATTTTGTTCTTACTATTGTTGTCTCTCTTAATTAGAGTGTTCGTTAATTATATCTTTAAATTACCTTCTTGCATATTTTTTAATGAGGAAGTTTATATGCGTCAACCCGAGAGTTTCGCACACCCCTTAAAGCCAAATTACCTCAGTCGTTTACATAAATCCATGTAGGATTTAAACAACCTCCGCGATATGTGTTTCTTGTTTCATCCTTTTTTTATCAATTTGTTTTAAGTGCAGCACCTCTATGTTTTAAAATTCATCGTAGATTCCTTCAACTCTGAAACTAGTCATGTCGTGTAGCCCCTCCAGAGATAGCAACGATGGTGAAACGACGACGTTAAGTCCTCGAAGGAAGATTATGGAGGTGACAAAGATTTGGTTGCCTCATAGTTAATGTGATTGTTTGCGTTCTGCTAGTCAAATTTGGGCTTACTCCTATTCTGCTTCACATAATTCATATTTCATAGCTTGTTGAGCTATCTCTCCAATTTCTTAAAAGTAAAAGCTTATGGATAATGTGAACTCAATTGTATGGAAATAGTGACAGGTGAGTGATCCGACGATGATATTCAGAAGATGAATGATGATTTTTCCATTTCTTTAACATATAAATTCGAGACCTTTTAGGCCGTTTTAACATTGGATGGTCTTAACCGATATTGACTGTGAGCTCATGCTAGCTTGATGGGTATTCCGACAATTAAAAAAACACTTGAGGCTATAATGTTACTTGAGCCTTTTTCTTCTTCTTTTTTTACTAGAATAAGCCCTGGAACTTTTTGGCCATTTCACCATTGACCAACATTGATTGCAAGCTCAAAAGATTATCTCCGCACTTTTGGAAAACTCAATTTTATATTGCAACACAATAAGAAATTAGAGATTACGGAATCATTTTTTGTCAAAAAAATTAAACAACACAAAAAAAGAATTTATATATTTCTATTTATCATATATTTAATCCTAGAGAAAGTTTTCTGTTAGACTGACTAACAGTTAGGACGACTATGAAATTTTTTGTTTCAGTAACTTTTATGGTCAACCTATAATTATTTATACATTGTGATATCTTAAAAGAATTTCAAAGTTATAGGAATGTCGATCCAGTAAACAAAATGAAACATCAAATCACTCCATTACATCAATTATAAATCTCACGTAGCTGTTGGATCTAAAATAATACTCTGTGTTTAAAAATCCATATCTACTAAAAAGTAGTTCCATTTAATTACTCCGGGGTATGTTTTTTTTACCTGTCTAACCATAGGTTGATTTTAGATTAGAAAAAAAATAAAAGAAGCGAAAAGAAAAAAAGTAGGCTGCCGGAGATAATTTTACCCACCCTGGAAGTCATAACGTACCAAGGCGATAAGGTAACTCTCCTGTTCTCTTCTGCCCAAATTCTAAGGGCGCTCCAGTTTCAACTCTAAACACTTTCTCTTCTTCGTAAGTTCTCAATTTCCATGGAGTTTATTCCCGTTTACTATGTTCTTTTTCTCATGAGTTTATATTCCACGAATTGTGATACTTCTGGCTTTCTGAAATCTTGTGATTGTTCTGAACCCAGTTGTTAGTTCAAGTGTCTATTCCTGGAGTGTGAGTTGCTTTTAGAGTGTTTTTCATTAGGGTTTTGCGATGAAGTTTCAGTTTTGTTGCTTTGTGTGTTTATTTAAATTTGCCGTTCTTGTTGCAGCTGTTGAATGGCGGCGCTGTTGGGAAGAGAATGGGCTGGGATACAGCTGTTTCCTGCTGCCACTCAGAATAAATTGTATGATCTGTTGGGCAAATTGAAGCAGGAGGTTCGCCTCCCTCCCCTTTGTTTCTCTGTTACATTTTGGCTAGGTTTCTTATGTACCCGTAAATTGGGGAATATCAAAGCTAGACAACATGTCCATGAGAAGAAAAAGCTGGCTTAATACATTACTGTTTTAAAAGTATAGTTTGGTTTGATATTGTGTTTGAGCTTAGCAAAACTATTGTTTGATAATGTGATTTTGAAGTTTATGTTGTAGCTTGAAGCCAAAACTTGTATATGAGCTAAATTTCAAATAGAAAAATCTACACTTGAAACTGGGCCAGATTTTTAACCATGTGAACCGAACAGTGGTTTAGAATTAAAATCGAATTATGGAAGCGAAAGTGGACTTTTCAAACAGTTCCTAAATGTCTTTTTAAGTCTGCAGCTTCAATTTTTTACTCCTGTAGGATGTGAAGGAGTTGACAATCCTTGTCATGGGGAAGGGTGGTGTTGGAAAATCTTCCCTTGTGAACTCAATTATAGGTGAAAGAGTAGTTCCTGTCAGTGCTTTCCAGGTATGTGTGTTTTTTACCATTAAATGAGCAGGACAATGTTAGTTGAGCTGAGGATAATGGTATTTACTTGGTTTTCCCTTTTTTTTTTGTTAATTTTGTAGTCGGAAACCCCCAGGCCGATGATGGTTTCTCGAACACGGGCTGAATTCACACTGAACGTTATTGATACTCCCGGTCTTGTTGAAGGAGGATATGTCAATGACCAAGCGCTTGAAATCATCAAAAAGTTAGTGACTTGGTGTTACTTCTACATTATGTGTTATATTAGTTGTTGGTGGTTGCATAATTTAATCTTATAATTATGAGTTCGACTGTTTGAACAGTTTCCTTCTGAACAAGACCATAGATGTTTTGCTATATGTGGATCGTCTGGATGCATATCGGGTCGATAATTTGGATAGACAAATTGTAAAGGCTATCACTGATACATTTGGGAAAGGAATATGGCAAAGAGGACTAGTGGTCCTTACGCATGCTCAGCTTTCACCTCCTGATGGATTGCTTTATGATGACTTCTTCTCCAGAAGATCTGAGGCTCTTCTTAAAGTTGTTCGCCTTGGTGCTAAGCTGAGGAAACAAGACGTGCAGGTGTGTTGTGTTTCCTCTCCTTGTTCTCTTTTAAGTTGAATTTTTGTCTATTCATATGTATGAGAAGAGTGGGGTGAGGGGAAATAGTAAGTTTATACCAATGTCTATTACTAAGAACTAGGAAATTGGGTAGAGGGAAACAATATTATGCCACTTATCCATGGGCTGCCTTGATCCTAATATATTACCTGCAAAACCTCATCGAGAATCGTATGTTGTGTTTCCCGTCCAATCTGGAATTGCATCCAACCATCATTTCCACAAAATCAATCTTGTTGAGCTCTTGATAGGTGAGTGTTCATGTGTTCTTCTAGTGGTCTTACTGATGCCATGAATAGATGATGGGGGCAGCTAATAGTGACTGATACAGCATACAGAGTGTCAAATAAGAATAATTCGTGATAGAGATCAGTGTAGTGACAGTTTGTAACTCTATGATGACCTAGTTTGCAGAGATTGATGTGGAACACCAACTTCTGCACTTACAGGCTTTTTTCAATATTACTATTATCTAATGGTTTAGAAGCTCATGAGACTGCCAGTATGTTATGCTAGGAAGGTTGAGTAGGAATGCTATCTAAAATTTGAGTTGTTTCTAGTTGATTATATAGGCCTATGTCCACTTGCATACTTTCTTCTGTCCCTTTTTGTGTCGCATTATGCATGATGTAAATTGGGCCTGCTAGCGTGATTAATTTCGGTGTATCTGTATAGATTTAGTTACTGTTTTGCACTTAACAAAGGACTGCTTAACGTTTTTTTACGTGATAGCTAGAAGGTATAATTTTTGTGTGCTATTTATGTCTTTTTCTTCAGTAGATCACACAAGAATTATTGGATCCTTAAGGCTTGATCTATAAATTATCCTTCATGAGTAGACTGTGACCAAGATTGCTATACTGAACTGCGCACACACATTCACACAGATTCATAACATATAAAAGCAAACACTCATTGTCACAAGGTGTGCCCCACGCCTAAAATATTTCACTGCTCTTTCCCTCAGATCTATACGTTCCTGTAGGAAATAGACAATTTTCTTTAAAATCTCATTAATTAGTTACTTTTTGCTTTCAGAATTCAAATATTTCTGTTGTCTTGGTAGAGAACAGCGGGAGATGCAACAAGAATGAAAATGATGAGAAGGTTTGTTTGATCAGTTGGTGCTTTTGTCATCTTTTTCAATACACGTATTGATGTGCTGAAACCGTCTATTTATTTGAACGGCAGATCCTACCTGACGGTACTCCCTGGATTCCAAACTTAGTTAAAACTATCACTGATGTCTATTTGAGCGGAGGCAAGAGCATTGTCGTTGATAAACAGTTGATTGAGGGCCCGAACCCAAATGCCAGGGGGAAGATGTTCATTCCTCTCATTTTGGCTGTCCAAGTAAGCATCTTTCTCACACTTATTTGGTTGTGTTTTCTGAAAATATCTGATTCTCGTTCCCCTTTGTGTGCCTTGACAGTATTTCTTAGTGGTCGGTCAGATAAAGAAGTGGATTGGGAATGATATATCGGAAGAGATTTTGCCAGAATGGGCATAAGACAATCATTATCATGGACCTGTATTTTGTATCTGATTCTGCAGGTGGAGAAATTGCGGCTTTTGAGTTGATTTTGGTTTCGGAGCATTAGGTTGTGTTCAACAGTACTCTTTCGATTTAATCGTATAATTTTTACGCTCACTTTGAAACTATATGATGTATCTGCACATTAAGGCCTGATGTAAACTTGCACGCAGAGAGACTGTATTCGAGTCATTAAAGGAAATATTATCAAATCATCTGGCTTTTGGTTTGGCTGCAATTTTACGCACCTATTTTACATTGTAATCAAGAAATTCAAATTTAAAAAATACAATAAAAAAAGTAGTGTTTTACTGTACTTAATACTCAATTTGCAATATATAGATGGAAGAGTTAAATACACACCCTTATTTGTACATCAATTTATACATCAAATCCTAACCATCCATCAAATTTCACTCATTCATGAAATCTATTTTTAGTAAAATAATCTCAACCATTAGATTAGATTAGAAGCATGGTTAGGATTTGGTGTAAAAATTGGTGTACAAATAATGGTGTGTAATAACGAACTCCAGAAACGTAAGATCATATACTCCTTCCGCACCACACTAAAATTTACAGAATCCTTTTTAACGGTTTTCAAAAAACATGATCGATTGTTAATATTTTTAACTACACATAATAACGATAAATAAAAAGTTGATATTTAAAAACTACTTACTACGATAAATCCAAAGACGTCACATACTATACTATTATAGCTTATATATTTATTTAAATGTGTTGTCAAAATTTGACAATATTAAGTGACGAATAACAAGTGTGCACAGAGGAGTATAAAAAATCACTGAAGTAATCAAGTGAGCTGAACTTGAGAAGAAAGAACATGCATTATAAATGCAACCAATGACTAAGCAGGCTTTGAGCAAGTGGCCTCCCATCCCAAGTGCTTCATAGTTTTACATTATTGAGGATCTACTCATACTCATGGCAATCACCATAACCTAAATGCTTAGCCCTACCATAAAAACGTGTTTACAGTGCCGGCGAAGTGGGCTCCACAACACATCTCACAGAAGACTAGCTACGTTAAATAATCCTCTTTCATCTGAAACAGCATGTCTTGATGATCCGTGGAACTAGAACCTTCCTTATCCAGTTATCCTAATGTAAGCACAAAATATGACAATAAAATGAGGGGAAAGGTCATATTGGAGTAATAAGATCACGCTTGATATTGTGTGCTTTTTTAGCATCAAAAAGAAAGATTTTCGAGTTATAAAACTACTGCAATTTGGCGTTATGGTGGTCATTTTCTCCTAATGCGGTGCTAATAATCATGTAGCCAAGGTTAGGTACCTAAGCATGCTTATAGATATATTTAGAGCATCACTTCTTTTCTGTAAAAAAATTCTCAGCCTGACCCTTACAGCCTCAGTTCACATTTCTAATGTCATTGATGGTAGGCTTGGTAGCTGAGTGGTATAGCACCGATACACCTTGTACACACTGGTTTAAATCGAACTAAACTGAACTGAATCAAAATTTATCAGAGTACTTCAAAGGGAAGGAAACCATCAAGAACATCTTCATTCCCTTCTATCAAGCTCCAAATAAGCAATGATCAAATCCAACCTAGCACTCATAACTTGAGAAGAAGATGCTTTATAAAGGCAACCAACCAATCACTAGGAGGCCTTGAGCACATCATTTCTTTTCTCCAAGTGGCTTCCCAAGTGCTTCATTCTTTTACACTATTGAGGATCTACTCACACTCATAGCAATCCATATCCCAAATGGTTTAGTCCCACCCAAAAATCATACCACCATTGAACTGTTCACCACCCGAGGTTGAACAAAAAAAAAAAAACCCCCCACTTTCCTACTTTCGTGCACGTTCTATACGCTCACTGCGGATTTAAAGTGGGGGCACTAGGGGCGCGAACCCTTAAACACAGGAGCTGTTATGCTTCTTGTGCTACACATTTCACAGAAGTGTAGGTGACACCAGATAAGTAGTGCCTATGCCTATCACTAGACTATCCTATCCTGCCATTTCTAATGTGATATTTAGTCCCCATACCATGAAGCCAGTTTTCTCAATATTCATATTAATCCTCTTCCACCTGCAATACCATTTCTTGATGATCTACGGAACTGCAACATCTCCTCCGGTTCACCATAGCCCTTTTCGCCATTCGTTGGAAACAGACAAAGCCGCTCTCCTGGCATTCGGGAGAGCTATGACTGATCCTAAGTCCATCCTTGTAAACTGGAATGAAACCACTCATGTATGCCACTTCACTGGAGTCATGTGTGACGGGCACCATCTTCATCGTGTGGTAGTACTTAATCTCAATGATTCTGGCCTTGTCGGTCTACTCCCGTCCTCCATTTCCAACCTCACGCAACTCAGAAGGCTGGAGCTCGTGAACAACCATTTCTATGGCCTCATTCCACCCGAACTCTCCTCTCTTCGCAAGCTTCAAGGCCTCAAGCTTGATAATAACAGGTTTTCGGGCCCAATCCCGGATTCATTCGCTTCTTTAGCTAAGCTCATTTTAGTTAGCATGAGTAGCAACAACTTGTCGGGCGCAATCCCTCCATCCTTGTTTGCCAACTGCACATCATTGCACAATGTGGATCTCTCTATGAACCAGCTCAATGGATCAATCCCAACAGAGATTGGGCGCTGTCCTAGTTTGTGGAATCTCAATCTGTATGGTAATCAGCTCACAGGAGAAATCCCTTCCTCTATAACAAATGCGACGCAGCTCGTTAACCTGGATGTCGAATACAACCTACTATCAGGTGAACTCCCTGTGGCCATAGTTTCGCGCCTACCAGCCATCTACTATCTCCACTTATCATACAACAACATGATCAGTTCTGATGGGAATACGAACCTAGAACCATTCTTTACCGCGCTGTCAAACTGCACGCAGCTTTTGGAGCTTGAATTGGCTGGCTTGGGACTGGGGGGAAGCCTTCCTAGTTCCATTGGAGGAAATTTCGCAACTCTTCAGTACATGTTACTGCAAGAAAACCATATTCATGGACCAATTCCCCCTGAGATTGGCCGTTTGTCTCATCTCGTGGAGCTAAACTTGACGTTCAATCAGATGAATGGTACTATTGCAGCTGAAATGGGGCAGCTATCAAGCCTGGAAAAGCTTGTTGCATCATATAATGATTTCTCGGGGGAAATCCCGGCAGAACTAGGGAAGTTGTCGACATTGCTGCATCTTGATCTCTCAAACAACCAAATTTCAGGTGAGATTCCTGAAACTTTAGGGAGTCTACAAGGGCTGAATTTGTTGTACCTCAATAACAACCTTCTGTCAGGACAATTAGCAGCAAGTGTGGGGAAATGTAAAAATCTGTACTTTTTAGACCTGTCATATAACAGATTGAGAGGAATGATCCCGCGAGAAATTCTAGCTATAAGCGATATGAGAGGATTCCTGAATCTTTCCCATAATCAGCTAGAAGGGAAGTTGCCATTAGAAGTAGGGACTCTTAATAAGGTACAAGAGATTGATCTATCATCCAACAACCTCAGTGGAAGCATTCCCGATCAGATTTCTAGTTGCGTAGCTTTGCAGGTAATAAAATTCTCAAACAACCATCTTCAAGGGCTGCTTCCTCAATCCATAGGTGACCTTCAGATCCTTGAAGTTCTAGATATCTCACATAACACGTTGTCGGGGCCTATTCCAACCAGCTTGAGCAAAATCAGGAGCCTGACATCTATTGATCTCTCGTTCAACAACTTCAATGGAGTGATTCCTACTGGAGGCATATTTGATATCGCCAAGAGTTCATCATTCCAGGGCAACCCGAATCTTTGTGGAACTATTTCTGGTTTTCAAACATGCCACATGAAGAAGAAGCAGAAGCATTTCCACTCACCACTGTTCTTGATCATTTTGTGCACTGTCATTTTCGTGTCAGCTTTCTGTTTGACACTATGCTGTGTGATTGGCCATGGCCGCCTCAGAAGCATGATCCCCTGCGCCATCCATTCCGAAACCAAATCCAACCTGCCCCCAGAATTCAATCGCAATTTTCCAAGAATTACCTATAAAGAACTTGCAGAGGCAACTGGCGGATTCGATGAACAAAGCCTGATTGGATCCGGTGGCTATGGGCGTGTGTACAAGGGAGTTCTACGCGATGGAACAACTATAGCTGTCAAGGTTCTTAGTCTGCAAACAGGCAACTCTACAAAGAGTTTCAACAGAGAATGCCAAGTACTGAAAAGGATTCGGCACAGGAACCTGATTAGGATAATCACAGCTTGCAGTTTGCCGGATTTCAAGGCACTTGTTCTTCCATACATGGCAAATGGGAGCTTAGACAGCTGCCTGTACCCAGACGCAGGAACGTCAGGATCCTCAGACCTCAGTCTCTTGCAAAGGGTGAAGATATGCAGCGACATTGCAGAAGGGATGGCTTACTTGCATCATCATTCTCCTATAAAAGTCATACACTGCGATCTTAAGCCAAACAATGTCCTTCTCAATGAAGACATGACAGCTTTAGTCTCAGACTTCGGGCTAGCAAGATTGGTTATGACGATTGGAGCAGCAAATGCCGGGGCCACGGAGAATATGGGCAGCCTTAATTCTGCCAACATGTTATGTGGATCCATAGGATACATTGCGCCAGGTACAACCTCCTTCGCTTGTGCATCTGTTACAAATGTTGTAAAAAGGCATAAAACCAGTCTTCTTTTCCTTGTCAGAGTATGGATTCGGAGCAAGGTCATCGACAAAGGGAGATGTGTACAGCTTCGGCGTTTTGGTTCTAGAGATGGTGACCGGAAAGAGGCCAACAAATGAGATGTTTACTGGAGAGCTAAACCTGCCCAAGTACGTGAAAGAGCACTACCTTCGACAGATTGAGAGATTAGTAGACCTGTCATTGATGAGAGCTCTGAAAGTTGAGGCGCCTGAAGTGAAGAGAATGTGGGAAGTTGCAATAGGAGAGCTACTCGAGTTGGGCATTCTCTGCACTCAGGATTCCCCCTCGGCTAGGCCTACCATGCTGGACGCTGCGGATGATTTGGATCGCCTCAAGAAATACTTAAGTGGAGACACCACAGCAACATTTGCATCTTCTCTTGGCATCTCATCATCCACTATAAGCAGTAATCCATGATCATGTAAATTCAATTCCAATGTAATTTCTCGCAACGGCTGCACAAGCAAAACACTATGTTGAAGCAGACTGGAAAGTGCGAAAACTATAATCCCTCTTTAAAATACTAAAGAGTCTCTGCAATCAAACTAAAACTTACTGATTCACTCAGTCCAGTTATAATTATTACCATGTCTTACTTTTTAGCCATCATCAGTTTCAGCAAGATTAGATGCATCATGTCTAGGTATGTCAATGTCGAAGTCAAATAATACTTTAAATCAAGGTTGTAAATTTACTGTATTCATAAGTGTTAGGGCTATAGTCCCATATTGGTGGTTGTCAGTCATATAACTTAATATATAAGATCATGAGTTATCCCTACATAGCACCAATTAGTTTTATGATAGGAGCCCATGATTCTAATACGGTATCAAAGCCCAAGGTTGGCCCGTTATCCCTTTCTGTCCACGTTTGTGCAATGATTCATACCCCTGCCCGTGAGGGGGCGTGTTAGGGTTATAGTCCCACATTGGTGGTTGTTAGTCATATAACTTAATATATAAGATCATGAGTTATCCCTACATAGTAGCCCATCATTATAATAATAAGTATTTCAGTGCACCATGTTTTCAGCAGACGATACTAAATGGTTGCTGAATCATCCAATAACCCACACAATTTCTTCTATTGTGTCTTGTCTTACAACTCTGCAGTGAATGCAAAACAAATGGAATTCCTAATTGCACAAAGTCATAAGCATCCTAGCAATAAAAACGCATCAAAATGAGGAATAGAGAACTGATGAAAATCAATGCAAACAGACCTTAATCCCACTATATTCCAAGTGACCATTTGTTCATTGAGACAATTTATCGAATACCTTGTGAATGCTCATCACTATCCTAGGAGGGGGACCGACCAAACAGCAAAGATAATCCATTTCTTTTATCAATGGTCATTAATCCTTCCTAGTCGTTTCATTAAGCCTTAAACTTTGGGGGCATATTAATTTATCAATAATGATAGATACAATGAAAGTAATCACCTGTGGCTGACGTGTTTTGATTAGTTGGCATAACACAATTTTTTAGAGAGATTATGTAAAATGATACCCACTTTTAACCGAAATTCATAGTCTGGAGCTCAAATTTTGAATTTGTCCTATAAAGGTATCCGTTTTTCATTTATGTCTCAAATTGGTACCTTTTAGCAAAAAATGAGTAACAATTTGGATCAAAATAGTTCCATAATGGTACCCACTTTCAGCTAAAAAGTACATTTTTTTGGACATTATGAAAATAAGGGTAACTTTTAAGCACAATTATGAAAATAGGATACTAAGATGTAAATTTCACTTAAAGGTTGGTACTAATTTGGACATTTTCTCTTTTTTTCTTTCTTTCTATCTAGCCGCTCTAATTTGGTGTAACTAGCCCAATATACTAATTTTAAATACACTTATTTTTTTTATATTTTTTTCCTATTTAGACGCTCTAATTTGTTGAAACTAGCCCAATATACTTATTTTAAATACACTTAATTTTAGTTTAATTCAATCCAGTTCCGCAAAAATTAGCTCGGGCCACGGTGACTTACCTCTCATACGATGGCCGGGGTGTCGGCTGGTATAGGCGCCCAAGGCTGGCGCACAGCCTTTTATAAAGATATTGATTAGTCCGTCTTTCCCAAATGCCTACCAGTAGCCCTTCTCATTAATAGAGTATGGATTTATTGTGTTCAGTATTGGCCCAAATGGAAAGTACCTTCCCTCTGGGAGTCGAATGATGGGGACATCAAACAAAAAGTTTTGGAACTTGAATGTCGAACTTTTGTTGATATGGAATGATTTTTTTTCTTTTTTACTTTGTGAAGGTGCAATCATTACATAATATGTTTGACGTCGATCTACTTGATTTGTATTTGGATTTTTTAGTAGTGGATCTCCTTAATTCAAGGCAATCAAAACAAAGAAAAATCAAACTCTACAACTAAAAATCCCGTTCATCTTCATTTAACCCGTTAACACCATAACCTTAAATAAGTGTAATATAATCGTGAAGTAAAAGGGAGCAGGGAAAAGTACATGATATAAAGTATCTGATATATTCCCTCCGGTCTTCTAACATTGACTCCATTTATTTTTTATTTGGTTTTTAACAATTGATTCTTCCCTTTTTGATAAAGTTTAAGTTATTTTCATTAACTCAATTTTTTTATTCTCCCAATACAATCTCCACAATTTACTTTACTTTTTATGAATATATTCCATTAGAAGAAGTAAAAGGTACATGAAAGGTATAATCGTGCATGATCTAGACCTTTGTTTTGTTTTGGTTTGTACCAATAGTGATGGACAAGAATCTAAAATGAAACACAATATTATTAATAATTCATACTCCCTCCGTCTCTACTCTTATTGCACTTCTATTTTGTTGATATAATTCCCTATTAAAGGTTGATCGCATATTTGAATAAATTTATGAACAACAATATTATCGTATATGAAATTGTTCAATTCGTCGTTACAAGTAGTTTCTAAATATTAAATTTTTATTTGTTGTTATTTGACGTAGGTAAACATATTGACTGTCAAACATATTTTTTGAACAGTGTGATAATGACTTTAGTGTAAATCTAGTTGGGATAGAGGGAGTAGTACCTAGGGATGATCATGGGTCTGAGTCGGGTGTAATAAGACTCAGACCCGACCCTAAAATATTTTGTTGGACCCAAACCCGGAGGGTCTAAAAATCTTAGACCCACCCAGACCCGATGGGTCTAAATGGATTTTGGGTCCAAAATAGGTTTTAAATGAGTCTAAATTTTTTTTTGAAAAAATTCTCCACTAAATAAAATATGTATTGTCTTAAATACAAATAACTCAAGTTCAATATGGATATGAATTAATTATTCAAGAAAAAAATATACAATACACATTATTTGTTTGATTTTAAAAATACAAAGATAATATGAAAGTAATTTAGAAATTAGGACAAATAATATGTATACTTAGGGTAATTACGGTCTACGGGTCTGGGTCTAAATATTTTAGACCCAGACACAGACCCATTTTTTAAAATCTAGACCTATGCCCAGACCTGGACTCGATGAGTCTAAATTTTTGGACCCGATGAGTCTAAATTTTTTGGATCCGATGGGTCTAAATTTTTTTGGACCCATACCCGACCCAATGGGTTTAGACCCTATGAGTCAGGGTCGGGTCTTGGACCCATAATCATTCATAGTAGTACTGTTTTCTATTATATAAGTGCAAAACTTTAAAGCTTACATTTTGGGTTGGATTCACTTTTTAAATTTAGGGTAACGGGTTCCCTTTGGCATTAGTGTTTTGGTTGGTGTTTTGATTGACTTTTGGTTGTTGGCGTTTTCACTCAGTCAAACCGTCAATGAAAATGAAAAAAATTGTTTGGTTGCTTGAGTTTTTCACCTAGCATTTTCGCCAAATACAAAACGCTAATATTAGTAGCTTTTTCCTTAGCGTTTGACTTTTACCTTTAACAATTATTTTTTTTAGCCTTCTACATTTTTATCTTAACATTATTCCATTCAGCAATGACGTGTATTAAATCAACAAAAACTTTTGCGGTGTATTTGCGGCGTATTTGCGGCTTACTTCTAAGAGCATGTGCAGTGGAGGGCTCAATTCCGGCTAAATTAAAAATTGAGCCGGAATTGAGCCCGAAAATCCCCACAATGATCCGGCCCAAAGCCTCAATTTGCTGACAAGAATCTGCCATCCCCACTGTTACATTTCAGCATCTCATTTTATTGACTTTGGGGTGCCACATGGTACTCTGTGATTGGGCCACGTGGCCCCCTTTGTCCCCCAATTTT
>JAULKK010000010.1:8299996-8314208 GCA_032355705.1 Rubia peregrina
ATATTAACTGCCGAACATGTGTCTTGGATAACGTGCAAAAAGCACTTAGGCCAAATCTGCTGGGACGGAGGGAGTATTTGTTTATGAATTTCTTTTGCACACATAAATAAAGATATTAATAGTTAAAAATTGATACAGTTGACTTCCAAATGTCAAATTAAGCAATTTATAGCGGGACAGCTGGAGTAGATGCAAAATGTTCCCGTTTGTAGTTCTCCCTCGCTAGCTAATTTTCTTGTTGGGAAAAACAAATTGTGACGTGGGTTATCAAATTTAAAAACTATTTTTCCCATAGAAATAAAATACTTTTCATTCTATTTTGTTCAATTAGTATGACCAATTCTTATATGTAACACCGTTGGGGATACAATACTTATCGTATCCCCATCAATAAGTTAAGTTAATGAACAAGAAATTTATGTGTTTGAAAAATAAAATTAATTGTGTGTACACTATTCATGATTTTAGCGATTGATTACTACGATAAATTCTATATGATAGGGGATGCGGTATGGAAGGTACACCGGAGGTAGGATATAATTTGTGTAGTATGACATAGACTCTTACCGTGTATGTGTGTCTAATTCAACAAAATGAAACTAAACTCTATTTATATTTTAAATACAGTAAAAATGGGAAAAAATAATTTTCACATTAGTCTATCTATATTTTGACCATATTCCGTCTTTTAAAATATGTATCAGAATAGTAGTCAATATTTGTTTGTGACGTACGATGACTTTGGAAACACAAAAATAAAATGAAGTGTAATTGAAACCGGAGGAATGCATTATGCATACAATCTCGAATGTACAACAAGTCAACTGAAAATTCGGGTGGAAAATCAAATACCAAACGTAAGGAATAAGTAATATTTGAATTCTCAAAAACTAGGAGAAATGTCAATTGAAAATCAGAACATTTCTCTATCAAAATGCGGGGTGAAGTGGACACTATGCATATCATAATCCAACGGGGAGAAACCGTAGTTGTAAGCCTGACGCCAGGTGACGACCAACACTTGCTACTTTTAAATTGAACTTTAACTTTTATTCTTTGATTACCAAATCCTACTATCCGCTTCAGTTAACAAACCCTGTAGCTGTAGTATATAATTTTATGGAAAGAGTGCATTTACGGCCCCCGGTTCTTGTGTATGTGCAGATATACTCCCGAGTTTTTTAAAGTACATTCGTACCCTTGTCGTAATCTGAAAATTTGTTCAATTTCGGCCATTCCCGGATTCAATAGACATGACATTTTTTATTTTTGCCATTTTCGGATTCTGCAAAAACGGTTATTTCTATTGAATCCAGGAATGACCAAAATTGACCAATTTTTAGATCACAACAGGGGTATGAATACACTTTAAAAAAAACTCGGGGGTATATCTGCACATACACAAGAATTGGAGGTATGAATGAGTTTATCCCTAGTTTTATTCCCCTTTCCGTTTATTTATTTTAAGTTGAGGCCAAACTACGCGAGTCTCAATCAAGCAAATGGAGGCTATATTGAGGCCTGATTCTCCTACACCAATTTCTCACTGAAAACTTAAACACCGAAGTAATATTAATCATAGAACACATTTTAAGTCCATATATTACCACTTTAAAATGTTATGATTTTAAACTGAAATGAAATGAAGGGCACTGCATGTAAGATGGAGAGAATCGAAAGATATGGGGAGTATGTAAGATCAATTCAATGAGTTTTTGGATAATTTAATCATGGTCATTGTAAGTGAACACTTCACATAATAAAATATTGTGCGGATTTTGTTTGATGGTGTGATCCATGTCAAATTTAGACACGATCCTACAAGCAAGCCAAAATTCATGTCTGAGAAGAACAAAATCCTTATTGGACTAAAATGGAATGAGGACAGGGAGATTGAGATGCATTAACCATAAAACATTGTTTATAAGTTTAGAGACAGTATAGATGGTAATAACTTAAACGTAATCTCACTCGATAAACAGGATTGGTAACCTTTTTCAGTTTAATTATTGTGCCTTGTCTTGTGGGCAACATCAAAAGTATGCAAACACTTAACTTCCATTTTTCCAAGCATGAGATCCCAAGGGCAATGTAGGATACGAGTGTCCAAACACATCAACTACAATAAAATAGTTACATAGTGATTTTACGTGAGTCACTCCTACAAGAAACCGATAAGAGTATATATTCTGCACCAGTATGGGTATCCCTTCCTTCTCAAACTCAAACCTATACGAGTATATTTTTATATATAATTAAATTCTAATGTTTGGAGTTTATTTGAACTAAATATAAGTACAATTAATCATTAGACCTAATTACAACTTAACTCAATCGAAGTTAAAATAATTGCAGGAAAACATGACCTCATATCTCTATCCTGTCAATTTATCTACACATCATTTCAGTTCATCTTACTCTTACATTAATACTACTACTGTCTTATTATTTTATCTAGTTCCAGTTTCATTTTGTTATTTTATGAAGAAAATTAATTTGAGAGGATGAAACCTTGAACTAATTATGGTACCAGATATATTACATTTGCATATATCTCGAATTTCAAAATAATTTTGAAGCAGACGATGATTTTAAACTATTACAAACTCATTACTACTTTAAAATCCAATTCTTTATAACTTATCTGCAATTCAGTTCTATGAAATTTTGAATTGGTACTGTTAATTTAATTTTGTCTTTTAGTTTTAATTTTTAGTCCGTCTCTTGAAAGACGGTTTTTCCATAAGTCATGGAAAGACCAAAGTTTAAAGTATAAATTAGAAGAAATGAAGATAAATTTTTTGGGTTGCATGAATCGGGTTATAAACTTTATAACTACTACTTGTTGCATAATAAAATTTTAGAGTGATGATAGGGATAGTGAAAATTCATAGTAAAACTCATAGTGAATGATGTGGATGCTAGTAAATGACTAAATCACTAATCACCTTCCTTAAGAGAAGTGCAACCAATTAGGGATACATTTGTCTTTTCAGTATTGCCACATCATTCACTGTGTGTTTTCACTCTCTTTATCATTACTCAAAATTTAAATATTGCAACTAAGACATTTTACCTTTTACTATTTTAATTAAACTCTGTCTTTCCATAAGTTTATGGAAAGACGGTCTTTCCCAAAACTTTACCAATTTTCATTTACTTTTAAAAAAATGACTTTTAAATTTGTAGAGGAGTATATATGGGATCTAATAAAATTTATATTTGGATGTATGACGTACGTATCACCACTATTACTAACAAATTCACCCTTTAAAAATTGGAGGAAGAAGAGCGGGCCTCTAGGGCTAATTTAGGAAATCAATGGAGTAAAGATTATTTTTGAATTTCAAAAAACAAAATCAAGCCGTTGGGCTCCCATTTACAACTCTCCTATATACGGAGAATCCCATCCTCCATCAGGAAAACACACACTCCCCCCCACACAGTAGATCCGAACTGAGAGACAGGCGGAAATGGACGGTTTCGAGAAGCTAGAGAAGGTGGGAGAAGGCACATACGGCAAAGTTTACCGAGCGAGAGAGAAGGCCACCGGGAAAATCGTTGCCCTAAAAAAGACCCGGCTGCACGAGGATGAAGAGGGAGTTCCGCCCACAACACTCCGTGAGGTTTCCATCCTCCGGATGCTCTCCAGGGGGCCCTACGTGGTCAGGTTCGTAAAACTTCGGTTCAATTATTTAGCCTTTAGGGTTATTCGTCTAGTCGATTACAATGGGGATGACGTTTAGGGTTTATGGAACCGATTTGTTTCGGTTTTTTTGGTATTTGAGTAGTTGATTCATTTGGGCATTTTTACAAACAGGTTGTTGGATGTTAAACAAAACCAGAATAAGGAAGGGAAAACTGTTTTGTACTTGGTGTTTGAATACATGGACACTGATTTGAAGAAATTCATCCGAAGTTACCGTCAGATCGGAGATATCCCTCCACAAACTGTCAAGGTTTATATCTAGAATGATTTGTTCTCTAAACATTGTTTTGTGCTTTGGGCCTTTGGCCTTTTAATTTCTATCTAACTCACAAACCTTTTAATGTGGATGTGTTGATAGAGCTTGATGTATCAGCTTTGCAAGGGAGTTGCGTTCTGCCACGGGCATGGTGTTCTTCATAGGTAGATAGATTGCTTCAAATGGCCAATTTACTTTTGAGGACTTAGTATTTGTGTCCCGCGTTTCAGAATTTAAACACATAATTTTTTTATGCAGGGATCTGAAGCCGCACAATCTCTTGATGGACCGCAAGACAAACACGCTTAAGATAGCAGATCTTGGTCTTGCCAGAAGTTACACTGTGCCTATCAAGAAGTACACTCATGAGGTATCCTTTGTAATGTTCTTTTTGTTGATCTGGGGATAGTTGGTTAATGCTCATAATTTTGGGGAGTTTTGGAATCTTATCGAGACACATATGCTGTTGTTTATTTCAGATACTGACCCTCTGGTACAGAGCACCAGAGGTCCTTTTGGGTTCTACACACTACTCTACAGGAGTGGACATTTGGTCCGTGGCTTGCATATTTGGTACAGTTTCTCTGTTTTCTTAGTTTGTAGTCTGAGCAACCAAGTATTCTAACTATATATGTTCCATCTTGTTTATCATGAATTAGCCGAGCTTATCACCAAGCAAGCCCTATTCCCCGGGGATTCTGAACTGCAACAACTGCTTCACATTTTCAGGTTAAATTTGATATATTGGTTTTCCCGCATTTAGTTTATGTTTGTCTTTGTGTTACGCTAACTTTTAGTTTGAATTAGACTATTGGGTACTCCCAATGAAGAATTATGGCCTGGACTGAGCAAACTGCCGAACTGGCACGAGTTTCCTCAATGGAAACCTCAGCCGCTTTCATCAGCTGTTCCTCATCTGGAGGAGAAGGGGCTGAACCTTTTAGCTGTAAGTTTAAAAGCTTCATTTTATAGTGTTAATCATGAACAGCATCTGAACCTGTGTTTCTGGAAGTTGTGAACTAAATCCGCTCTATATATGCAGGAAATGTTGCAATATGAACCATCGAAAAGGATTTCAGCAAAGAAAGCAATGGAGCACCCCTATTTCGATGATCTTGACAAGTCTGTTCTTTGAAACAAGAGCGTATGACTTTACTGAATTAGGAGCGGTAGGAGTGGTTATTACCCTGAAAAAATGTTTTGAATGATGTATGCTATATTATTACATCTTTTTACATTGTGGTATTCTTAGTTGCTTTCCTCGAGCATGTTTGGGGACGCATTACATTCTCTAGTTCTTCCAACTTTTAATGCTAGCTATTATTGATGTACTAACGAGCATAACAATGTGTTTATGTTTCTGTTAATTGTGTGGTTTTGGTTGGATGTTTTGCTCGTTGTCGTCTATAGAGCCAAAATGAGAGTATGAATGAGGTTTTGATGCCAACATTTTTGATTATCTGTTCAACCCTACTTGGCTCTTTCAGGCCTTGTTTGGGTTTGGTTGTGGAGTAGAGAGGGAGATTGTTATCATTGGTGGCAATTTGTCTCAACAATTGGTAACACCAGGTTAGTGTCAATTTCGTTAATTTAATATTAACAAAGAAAAATGTTGTCATCTCTTATAATATTAATTAATTTCTAAATGTTAAGGGGGTATTTTGGCTTTATAAGAAAAAAGAAAGGGGAATTTGGTACCCCTCCATTTCACTTTGGATGTTTTACCTTTCTCAAAATATGATATTTAGAAAATACGCGTTACAACTAATTTCATTATGTTTTGCAACTAATTTATGCACTCCCTCGTCCCAAGAAGAATATTGGCCTAATTTTTTTTGGGACCAAAGTTTTTTATGTAAGCTTATGGGAATTTTTTTAAAAAAATTTAAAACAAATAGTAGGGCATGTCTCATTAAGAAATAGAAATGGTTTACAATTTTGGTTATCTTCTATTACAAGTAATGCACTAATAAACTATTGAAACACAATAACGAAAATGAGAAAAAACTCAACTATTACAAGGTGGAACTAATTCCCTCAAGCCGGCGTCCCGGCTCAAACAGTCACAATTGCATATATTAGATTTGACATTTTTATCTCACAATCACGAAGATCTCTAACCCAACCAATTTAGACGTTTATGATATGTTGGTCTATCCTGAACTATCCTAATTGATCGAGGTCCACTGATTTACTTTTAAACCTTAAGAGGGTATCGCCTAAAGTATGTTGTCTAAACTACTTTTGATTCGGATTTCTCCTAGCCAGACTCTTTGGAAAGTTAATCGGAAGCCAGCATGATTTTATAGTTTCAAAGGTCGCTGGAATATCATATATGACATAGACTTCTTAATCTAATGCTCTAGACAAAAGACTCATTGTACGAGTTCGTCTTCCTTATTTAAATAAACTAAAGTAGTCTAAAGAAAATGACCAAAAACACCCGAACCCAAAAACCCTAGCCCCAACTAGAGTAAGGAGAAGACCAGCCCACTATATTCAGCCCAGTTTGATGACCCGGTTCAGTCAGTTTGAACCCGCTACAGTCTCATTTTAGACGGATTTGACCTACAGCTAATTTTCATCGTATGCAGCATTTTTTGCTGGTCATCAATAGAGAAAGATTACCATAATTTACAACTTATAAATGTTGGGAAAAGGGTTTACCGACATCGCCAATGCTTGCGACGTCATACGCCACCATTAGCATCGATCCATCATCGTGCGTCGATCTAGCACCACTAAATGCTGTCATATTTCTTCTATGCTCGAGATATGTGCCTTCTCCGGTACCATTTCATGGTCCATCTCTGCAGGAGGACAAAGAGCAGCAGTTTTCTACCACACACTTCGTTGTCCGCCCCGACTCTACCAAAGGCTTGGTTATTCTCCAGCGATAGCACTCGGTGCAGGTGTGAATCATCCCTCTTAGTCGGGTTCCAGTGGGTTGTCCCCTTTGCCTACCAACTCCAGCTCTACGGGAAATTAAAAACTGCTAACAAAATAAAACAATAGGGTAACAGTTGTAGCTATCAATTGCTGACACCATCGCCGTCTGTGGATGTCGTTTGCCGCCAGTCTCCTCCGTGGATATGGCATGCCAAAATTTGCATTTAGCCCCATTCTGATCGGTTATCTGCTGGATTCTCGGTATGCTCTATCGCCAGAGATTTCCTTCCACTGGCTGCTCTAATCTCCGACATGTTGCCCTCTGGACTGAGCGGCTTGTTCCTTTTCTCGGCTTCAACTGCTTGTTGCGACTCATCGGGATTTCGTATGAACCAAACGTCGGAGCTCGCTGGGAGCTATTTCTCTTCGGCGTCCACCACTGCTGGAGCTCCGTTGTCCCGCCTTGACACCTCGTGGATGATAAAAGCCTCCTAGTTCGATGAAGGATTTCCCAACCTTGGATTTATAACCTACGGGTTCTAACTAGCCTAAAGAACAAAGAAAAACAAAAAAAGGAAAGAGGGACACCTGGCCGCCGCGGTCGGCGGCACCCCCTAGCTAGGGCTTCATCTTTTTTTGGGCTTTTAGGTGAAAGAGCAATAGAAGGACAATAAAAGGACTCTTATGGAAGAATTATGGAAGAATGGGTCTCCTGACAACCCCCCATTTCACTTTGGATGTTTTACTTTTCACTCAACTTTCTCAAAATATGATATTTAGAAAATACGCATTACAAATAATTTCATTATGTTTTATAATTTATTTGTATACTCCTTCGTCCCAAGAATATTGGCCTAATTTTTTTGGGACCAAAGTTATGTAAGCTTATGGAAGAATTATGGAAGAATGGGTCTCCTGACAGCAACTATCTGCAAATAACAGAAATTGTTTGAAACTCGTGGATCCGATCATAAGCTGAAATGGGCCACACTAAAACGCAAACCTTGAAACCTCGCCTAACCGTTTCTTTTCATGCCTAACAAACCACACCTAATAACTCCACACAATTAGCCACTAGAAACCATCACATCAATAGAAATGCCCAACATCCCCGAGGAGTAGCAACCTTAAAAGGATGTAAAACCTCCAACAAATAAAAAACATCCCATCTACCAAAATTCCTAAAATAGACGCTAGTCACAGCCTCACAAACAATAAAAAAACATACGTAAACAAACTAACAAAAATACAAATACTAACCAAAAAACATTTATAAACATGAATACCTTCCAATGAACATTCTCTAGTACAAAATAAAAATAACAGTCTAAGTTGCATGAGGATTCCTCTCTTGCCCACTACCCGATTCGGTGGCAACGCTATAAGCAGCCTCTAAGCTACTTCCCTTCAGGATACATGTTTGAACAAATGTACCGAAAAGTTGATTAAGCTTTGACGGAGGCTTAACATCCATATTAGTTGGCACATCCCTTCTATAGCCATCTCTTCCTCATAGTTATCAATCTCACACTTCGCAAGCTCATTAAGCAAGGGTGGCGAGGTCTGCTTCCTCAATTCTTCAATAAGAAGAAAAAGGTGTCCATTATCCACAACCTTCTGAGCAAAAGCCTCATCTAACTCCCGCTTACCATCAAACACCGACTCGGCAATAGTGCCGATATTTTCCAGCCCCTTGGTTCCCAAATCGGAGTTTTTGGCACATATGTTCTCCCATGCCCGCCACTGATCCACATCCGCAATCTTGACATAAATTTCAATGAAGAAGTTATAAAAACATTCATTTTCATCAATTTGTTCACCAAAAACCTAGGTACCTCAGATTCGCGAGTCTTCCACTCCGCAACTTAGACAACTGGTCGACTAATAATGCATTCACCTGATCCTTCTAATCACTCAAACTTCATACTTTAGCCACCTCTGTCTCCAACTCAATGTGTTTCTCCTTGAATCGCTTCAACTCTCCTTCCAACTTAACAACCCACTCATGCAATTCATCACCTTAACAATACTAGTCGCGCACTAAGCCATAGCTACAATAGAGCCACCACCTAAGCGATATAAAAATCTCATTGTTAACAAACATAACACCCATGATAAATGTTTAAAAAACAAAATGATCATCATACCTCGCCCACTGAGCCAAATAATGCAACGAGATCTTTTGACTCCGCTAGAACCAAGCCAGTAGGATCATGCATTCCTCGACCATTGTTATCCTTTCCATCCTTTATACACCCCAAATACGTGGAAGAGGTGAACCTCATCACCTCCACACCTAGATCATCCAGCTTCAGAAACCTTTGTGGCGGTCTAGTGTGTGACATTCACCTCGCCAGAGCTCTCACCAATCCTTGGCTTCTTCATCGACCAAGTGCTCAGTTGAGCATTGTTGTATCGCCTCTCATATTCCCTTCCAGTGTTTTTAGGACTGGGAGGGTCAATCTTTGACAGTGTCATTCCTGCGCAAAGATTCATAATCATTAGTGAAAGTCACATAATAAGCCTAACAAACACAATGCGAAAGTGAACATACAAACATTATGACAACATTCAAAATGTGACAACCTCGCTTCCCCTTAATCAAGATTATATTCAAAGAATACAGGGCCAAATATACCACAGTCCTACTCTTCTTCTTCAATCTCCCTAACTTATCAGACTATCAAAAGTAATATTAAAATTCCACATATGCCTTGATTTAACATCCATGTTCTTAACATAAAAATACCTCTCTTTCCTCGACTCCCGATTTCTAGGTGAATCCCTCAAGTTTAATGTCATAAACAATGGGATACAATGTACACAATATTTCTTTACTAGCACTCCGCGGGTGAAAAAAAACTAATAAAATCACCAATCTTTACCACTTTTCCAACATTCTTACACACTTTTACATGCCCATTCATCATGGTCATGCCCCTCGGAAGAAGCTGAGCGAGAGCAATCTAGTAAGCCTCCAAAACACCAACAAAAACCTTACACATGCAAAGTTGGCTCATACAGAAAGTAGTGATCATACACACTAAAAAAACAATCGGAGAATCTCACACCCTTTCACCAGCAACAAGTAACCTGATTTCACACCTATCTAAAGATGGATGATACTACTTTAGGGCGGCTAAGGCACTCTCAATCATAACACTATCTTTGTTTTCCATGCTTTAGCTATCTCTCTTCCCATCCACTTCATCTTCCTCAACGATCACTTCGTCCCTGAAAAACATGTCACCCTGCACCACCCCAATGTCGTCTAGGTTAGGCTGGGTAACGGAGGATGATGATTCTGAATGAACAACCACCATATTTGCAAAAAAGAAGGGAAATGAAGTGATACCTCCAATTGACGACAACCCTATAGAACAACTACACAAAATCCGTTAACGATGTTGCAAACCAAATGAACAAGGTAAGTTTCATAAACATGTCCTTAGGCTTTCATACACACATCAAATAAGCCAAACATATAATGTCGATCTTCAAAAATGCACCATTTCGAGGTAAAAAGTAACTTGTATCATTTATAAATAGGAGCTGTCACTAGTTAAACGTGATTTGAAATCATTACCTCACATGTGGAGGCTGACGGAGGATCTAAAACACTTCATATCTTGGGTAATGCTTTGGCCTTGTACCTCAAGTAAGGTGTCTATCACACAAGGTCCGTGCTCAAATTGCATGATAAGAAGGTTTGGGGTTGTTGTTTTGGAGAAGGGTTGTCTCCATTCTTTATTGCAAAATGTCATATCCGATCTTTGATATATACATTATGATCTCCTACAATTGGTTGTCTAAGTGTACCACTGTCCATTGTTTATCACATCATCCAATCCATGTTGATGTAGAATTTTCTTCAATGTGTCTGAACTTTATAGTTATGAAACCTCTTCTCTCTCACCCCACCCCCAACTTATCTTGTTCACAAATAATTTGGTTAAAATCTCCTAATAAAAGGATGGGAAACTGAGAAACTGGCATCATCTGATTAAGGTAGTACCAAACTGCCACCTTATTGTTCATTATTGGGTGCCCATGCACAAAAAAAATGAAAGCAAGTTTGTTTAGGCCCTACACATTTAGCCAAAATATAGTTATTACCACTATTAACCACTTCTAGTCTAACAAAGTTTGTCCATAAAAGTGAGATGCCCCCTGCTACTCCTCCTGCCGGAACATTCCATCCATTCCAAAACTGAATGGTTTGTTGGCACTTTTACATAGTGATTTTGTCAACCTTAGTTCCCATTCGACATAGTAACTCAGAATGATGTGCTCTGGCTAATTGGTGCAACATTGTCCTTGTAGGGGCATTGTTGATGCCCCTAAAATCTTCTCATGACCATATCGTTACATACTTTCTCTGTCCCACAATAATCATCCTAATTGCTTTTGATTCAATCTTTTACGCAAGCTGGAGTCAACTTTTGTAAGCTTTTGCATGAGTGATGTCATCAATAGTGTCAAAAAGTAGTACATAATTAGTAAATTTGAGGGTTTAATGGAAATAAATTTGGTAGAATAATGACCGTATAGAAATTTTACAAATGGGGGGTTTATTGTGGGACATACTAAAAAGGAAAGTATGAATTTTATCGTGGAGCGAAGGGAGAATCTCTCAACTATATTCCATGTCAACCTATGCTTTTTAAAAGTAGGTAAAAAAACAAGAATGTAATTGGGAATGCGGATACTACACCATCTTGAATGCCACTGGACTTGTTCTGTAGTTCGAAGGCGATACACTACAACAAGTGAGAATCAATTTTTTACATTTACGTGCTTGCATATATTACAATTTATAATCCTCTCAAACTATTTACACCTAGCATTTATCCTTCCCTTATAAGTGTTTGCAGATGATACAACACCATACTCGAGAAACCAAATGAACATTTGCTGAAGCAAGCTCGATCAATATATCTATACAGTCCATATCAAAAGAATATCCCAGAATACCTGTAACTCGAGTATGTGAATATGTATGACAGTTCAGAAAAACCTTTATATGGGTAATTACATTTTTTGTCGTGGTTTTGCATTTTTTAGTATGTAATTCACAAAATCCACACTACCTTCAAGCGACTAATGCGACATCGTATAGGTTAGTTTAGCAGTTTTCACATTGTTGTATGAAGATGTGTATATGTATTAGTCGTTGAATGTGGATTTAGAGGTCCCATTTTGAATATAAATAGTATTAGAGGTCCGGTAGTATTTTCAATTTTGAGTAGTTTAAGAATCACTACCCAGATGAAGTTTCTTATTTCGGAAGGTGAATAATAAACATTAATACAATTAAATAGTATCAAGTCCGAAATGGACACCGATTTTGTGAACAACTAAAATGAGGGATGCTAATCTATTACGATTTCGGAACCAAATTGTCCGACACATAATTTGATTTCGAAAGTTTAACCAACAATACTACCGGACAACAACCACTTACATCTTTTGGTATTGGAAACTAAACTCGAACAAAAAAATGCATCCCATAACAGTTTGACTTTGAATCGAAAGAATTTTACCTCAGCAGCCGAATGAAAGTGTTCCGAACTCGGAATAATACACAATGGTTGTAAAATTGAAAATGACGATGTTCAAAGACACCTTTCATTGAGAAAACTACGGCGGTTGTTTAACCGCATCTAGCATAGGGGTAGGAATCACGATGGTACCAGACACATCAGTTTAAATCAGTTGTCCTACTATTTCTATCACCGCCACAAAGATCTCTTCTGCACTAGTGCCTATTTTTGGTTTGGTGATTTGAAGAATGAAGGATTTTTGGGGATTTTTAATTGCCGAAAGATTCTAGATGACGTTGCTCTCCTTTGAGAGGAAAGTTCAGATTAACCACAACTCAGTGTCTCAATTTTTTAGCCCATATTGAACTAATGGGAAACATGTATTCATGGAGTACGAGGCACAATTAGGTGTTAAGGAAATAGAAACCTTTTTCACGTAGGAAATGTTATAAATGATAGTTACCTTATAGAATTAGTTTCCTTGTAGGTTAGGTTAGATAGTAATTTTTGTTAAGGAAATAAAAACCTTTTCCTCATAGGAAATGTTATAAATGGTAGTTACCTTATAGAATTAGCTTCCTTGTAGGTTAGGTTAGATAGTAATTTTTGTTAAAGAAATAGAAACCCTTTTTCTAGGAAAGGTTATAAATGGTAGTTAACTTATAGAATTAGTTTCCTTATAGGTTATGATAGATAGTAATTTCCTTATAGACTTTGGAATCTCATTCCTGTTAGACTTTAGTTTGTTATAGCCCTATAGATTGTAACTATCATCATTGATGAGACGTGTCATTAATGTGATACCAATGCACAATAATAAAGTCAATTATATTTTTACATTGTATCAGAGCTTAAAATTTTTGAGAACTAAACCCTAAATAAATCAGTCGTCGCCATCAAGACACGTGTTACACTACACGCGTCGCCACCATCATCGACTTCCCAGCCGTTTGCTATTTTTTCGATCGTCGCTGCCACCTCAAAGGTTGTCGCAATCTGTACGACTCTGATCCGTCTGCAAGTGACGTTCACGCGCCACCGCCCGACTCCACGCTCTGTCGCGCCTCTGCCTACCTGATTGGCCATGCCGCTGCCACTTCCTGGTTGCCGCCGATCTACGTAATTTGTTGTCGTGTCTGATATCACCTCTGGTTCTAGTTCCAATCCTGCTGAGCAAGCACGCATCACCGCTGAAACTGAGGCTAACAAGCTACAAAATCTCAATGCCACCAACGTGATTGCAGCTTTACTCAAACAGTTGCAATTACAATTTGGCTCTGGGGAAACTGTACCTTCTGGTCGATCTATGAACTCTCCATACTACCTTGGTACTTCTGACGTCCCAAGTTTTTCAATCTGTCCCGTCATAATAAAAGGTGAAGACAATTATCTTGAATGGTCTGCTGCAATTTGTAGCGCTATGCTTGCCAAGAAGAAACTCGGTTTCATTGGTGGAACCATTACCAAACCCCCAGATAATCATTCTGATGCTGATGATTGGTCTTGAGTTAATGTTATCCTTGTATGGTGATTTAGCAATTTCATAATCTTTTTCGCAAGTTGAACATTCTTGATCATCATGTTTCAACTTGAGGGAGAGTGTTAAGAAAATAGAAACTCTTTCCTTGTAGGAAAGATTATAAATGGTAGTTACCTTATCGAATTAGTTTCTTTATAGGTTAGGTTAGATAGTAATTTCTTTATAGACTTTGGAATCATATTCTTGTTAGACTTTGATTTGTTATAACACTATATATTATAACTCTCATTATTGATAAGATGTGTCACTGATGTGATATCAATGTATCATAATAA
>JAULKK010000010.1:8314308-8344554 GCA_032355705.1 Rubia peregrina
AAAAACAGCTTGGTTTAGCAAAACGCCGTGCCTCTGGCAAGAATCAGAGTACCTGAAAATTATCATAAACAGCAGAAGTTACTTTTTTTTAAATAGAGCAGAAATAGATCATCGGAAAATAAAAACGAGCATTGTCTAGTGTTTACCATTTCTCCAAGGTATCGATATCGGTGGCTGCCATAGCAATCGTTCGTCTTATAATAAGTTTAATTTACATCGAGGCGGCGGAAAGTCAATTTTCGCGCTCCCACCGCGACTTCTGTGGCGTCGCCGCCGCAGACGTATTTCTCCACTGATCGAAGAAGAAGATAAAGTTTGCTGCTTCAGATAACAGTTTGCAGTGGATAAGGTCAGCTCGGCGCCGAAGTCCGGTGAAACTACCACTGCTCCGAATTATTGTCACGAAATGGTAAGATTTGTTTTACAGCGGTTGATTTGAATTACAGTTTTAATCCCCTAGATTTGAAAATTCGGCATTTTTAATTCTGAAATTAATTTCACGGGCCCTGTCCAAATTGAGCAGAGCAGCCCATGATATTTGGATCCGTTTTTATCGAACTGGGCCATCAATTTGAGTAATTATTGGGCTAGTAGCCCATTACACGATGACACCTAATGGCTAATGCTATCATATTTCTTTTTGAGTCTGTCATTTGAAAAACGATTTTTCCATAAGTTATGAAAAAATCAAGGTTTAAATTGTAAATTATTAGAAATCAACTTAAATTTTCAACTTGCATTAATTGGGTCATAAACTTATAACTACTTACTGCACGTTGTATAAGAAATTTTTAATATTGCAACTAAAACATTTTACATTTCTATATTTCTAATTCAACCTCGTCTTTTTCATATGTCTATGAAAAATGGGTTTTCCCAAGACTTTGCATTTCCTTTATACAAAAATATTGGCACACTTATTTAACAAAGTCTTGGTAAAAACAGTCTTTCCATAGACATATGAAAAAGACGAGGTTGAATTAGAATTATAGAACGGTAAAATGCAAACTAAATTTTAAAAAAATAAGAATCAAGAGTGTGTCACAAATAAGTAAACATATGAGTGTCATTTTGAAATATATTTGGATAGTATTGTTTATGATAGATTTGAGATTATTTTAAATGTTTAATCATGACTCATGAGCAACTGGAACCCATGTTTAGTAGTTTTCTGTAGGGTCAATGGGAAAAGGATGATTTTTTAGATAAATATGTATGAGAAGGATGATAATTATTCAAAAGTATTGCTAAAATGTGTTTCTTACTAATGTATAAAGTACCTAAATTTATTTCTCATTTATTCACTTTTTTATTACTATTAAATCCCTCTGTCCCAGTTTAAGTTGTACACTTTTTAATTAATTTTCTCATACCATATTTAGCTTTAACTTCTTATAGGCCGCTAATTCTTACATTTGTGGTAAACACTTGACCCTCAATTAGGGAGGAATTTTATAATACTCCCTCCTCACCTAATATTGCACAATACTTTTTTGGCACTTTTCAATTATAGAATGACTTAAGTTACTGTGAGACATTCATTTTACTTTTTCTTCTTTGAAATTAATCTAAACCACACTTTTTTCTTTTTTCTTTTTAAACACTCACGTGAATGAGTGGGAGTATGAGAATTGGAGTTTTGAATCCTTGTACAATAAAATGATGTAATAAATAATTGAACAGAGTTACAGAGGGAGTATGAGAATTGGAGTTTCTATACATCTATTGAAAATATTTGTTTCTATAACATTTTTACTATTTATATAAATATAAAATAGCTTTTATTTAATTTTATGTAAACTGATATTCGCATTTTAAAAATATATTGAATATACTATTTTGAATGATTTATGAAGTTTACTCACATTAAATTTTGAAATATGTTGTATTTTTTATGCAAAATAAGTTAAATCTTAAGATTGATTGTGTCAAACAAAGAGTGTAATTACTTTAACTAAAAAATGATATGCATCATTGAAAAAGAAAATAGGCTAAATTTTAATTTCTCTTCATAAATTTAATTTGAGTTTGAAGGGATTTTTTTTAATAATTGTTGTTGCGTTAACAAATAATTATGGAAAATCAAGCACCCCCTAGTCCCTCCTATGCACCGTCCTTGCTGCGAGTAATAACAACCATATGTAGGAACTACTATATGCTCCACTTGAAAGAGTCAAGCATAAAACTTTGTTTCTTCCAACTTAATGCAATTCAATTCACAAAATTAATTAAATTAAGTTGTTATTGATGTCAAACTATTTCACTCTTTCATTTCGGTTTATTTTCAAACAGTTAAGTTTCAGAATTAAATAGGAGTAATAATCTAGAAATGGGCTATTCGAATTATTGAAATTGATGGCAGCCCAGGAATAGGGTCATTTTAATTGGATATTGTTAACAAATTACAAATGTCCGAATGGATGATAGTTGTTAGTTTGCACGAAGGCATAGATCTTTAAGTCTCTATACGTCAAGTTAGCGTGGAGCAAGTTTCGATACACCATGTCAGTGTGGAGTTCAAATGGGGAGGTTCAACCCCACTCACTCTCAGTGAGCCAGTCGTGTGAGATTTTATTCTACCTTGTAATAGATATGTTTTTCTCATTTTAGTTATGGTGTTCTACAGTTTATCAACTCATCAACTGTAATAGAATAGACTAACGTATTATTATTTTATCAGTTAAAAGTAGATAGACGAACACTGGTGATTGTGCATGCAATCAATCACGAATGTAACTCATTTCTACGTATTAATGAGGAGGAGTCCGACTATTTGTTTTAAAGAAAAGAAGAAGAAGGCATACCCCAGCAGAATAATTAAAAACAAGACTGTACTAAATAACGATAGGCGATGATGATAGTGTTCAAAATATCTTATTTAATGTTTTTTTTTACTTCATTGACACACAAGGTGTGAAGCAATTTTATGATTGCCATCACTCAAAATGTATCTTGTACTTCTCAAAAGTCCCTATTATAAATTGATTAAAAACTGTCTTTAATTATTTTTACATGTTGATAGGAAACTGATTTTTCATCTAATGAAGAAGTCAATTGCAATACTCCGGGCGTGTTTTTTTAATAATTTTTTTTATGAAACAAAAAAGACAAGTCCAATTAAAAATATAATTACTTACACGCTCTCAAAATTGATCCAAGTCTAGTGTTGTCTGTGATATACTAGACTTTCGAATCTCAGGTTTCAAGCAGATTCAACTTTGAACTAGTATTAGTTAGAAGTTGGAAATCATCCATCAAATCTACAAAAACGTGTTCCAAAATAAAACCTGGCTTAGCATAATATCACTTAATGTGCACTAATGTAGAAATGATTAGTGAATATGGAAAGCCCTTTAATTCAATCCGCACCCTTCAAATGACGTACTACTACTCGGTCTCATATCAATCTGCACATTAATTATTCATTTAGTCAAAAATATTTAGATTTGACATAAAAATTGAATTGGTGTATACAAATATTATCGTATAATATACTGTTAGGTTCACTGTAACACATATTTTCTAAATATCAACTTTTCATATGTTTTCATTTTACTCCGTGAAAGATATTAATGATCGGATTTTTCAAATTAACTGGCAAATGTCAAAGAGAATACTCCATTCGTTCGGGAATAATTGGATAACTCTCTATTTTCGTCTATTCCACATAAAATGACACGTTTTAATTCTTACTCAAAATGGTAAAAAAAATATGTTGTAAAATTTATACAATATCCTCTTTTAACTTCAACAACTTTTTGACTGGGCCTACTGTTTTCTCAAAATATCCTTATTTTTTCATAATTATTCTCTATCACACCAATGTGCATAAAATATCGAGTTAAAAGTGTATGGGCCAAATATTCTGGAACGGATAGAGTATATGAATTGCATTATTCACACTATCAAGGGAAGCAAATGCCAATGGAAAAGAGCTTTCAAATGGTATGATAACCAGTCATTTTCCAATTGTATTAACAATCAAAGAAGAAGAAATGGAACGGTGTGCCTATATTCACTCGTTAGGCCATGTACAGTTGATGCAGGGACAACAATTTACCATTTTTTTTAAAATTATTTTCCAATTTTGTTTTTATTTTGAAATTTAGTTCCAAAATTTCCTTTTCTTTATTATTTCCTTTTATTTTCGGAAATTAGTTCCGAAATTCATTTTTATTATTATTTCAGATTTTTACTTTTAGTATTTAAAGACCCAATGTTTTGATATTTTATCAATTCAATCATAATAATATTTTCGAGATTATTTTCTCTCTGGTGGATTTCAGAACCAAAACCTAGGGTTTGTGCTTGCAGACCTTAATTGTTCTTCAAGATTCGTGCTTGCGAATCTCTTTGATATTCTGACTGCGTCAGCACTGCTAACCACCGCATCCTGCCACCACTCATCTTCCATCTCCGCTTCCAGCACCACCCTGCCTCCGTCGCGATGCCGCTTTGCCACACTCCCTGTGCAACCCCAAAACCCTAGCACCTCTCACCGCAACCCCCGCCCAGCCAACCACCGCTCCCTGTCACTACCCCCATTCCATCGCCAATTCCAACACCAACCCGCCTCCTCCATGACGCTGCCTTAACACACCCAATCGCAACCCCTAAACCCTAGCACCCCCACTGCAGCCCCAACCAAGCTTCTCGTTCCGCTGCCCACCACCACTAAGCTAGCGCCACCTAAATCCAGACTCACCTGACCTGTTTCCCATCGACCCAGCCTCTTTCATCCCTGAGTCGGTGGGGTCTGGCCTCACGCAGGTACTTCGACGCTCGGAAAAGGACTTGCGCTCTGAAGATGGGGTTTTTATTCTTTGAAATGAAGATGAAGGAATCAACGGTGATTAGGGTGGGGTTGGGGTTGAGAATGAGGATTTTATTTCGAAAGGACAAAATGGTCATTTCCTTTGAATCCGACAATGACTAAAATTGAACAAATTTTTCATATTACTCCAGGGTACAAATGCACTTTTAAAAATTTGGAGGTATATATACACAAATCAAAATAAATGCATTTTTTTTCTAACTAAAAAAATTACGGTTGTGCATCTTAGTGATCGTACTGATAAAAAAATATAAAATATTTTGAGTTTAGATAAAGCCAGTCTTCTCAAACACTTGGCCAATAACAAATATTTTATTTTTTTAAAAAAACTGGATGTCACCAGAAAAACAATCCTCCGATTAAAAACTGATTGCTCTCTATCACACGCTCGAACGCTCGCCGGATTCAATCGCTATCGGAAAGCCAGCCACTGGAATTGGTATGCCATTCTAATCCCAACTGCTTAGTTTTCATGCCATTTTGCTTCATTTTTGTGTATTACATTTTTTTGTGTGAATTTGTGACTGAGAATTTGAATTCCCCGCATCTTTCACGACTCGTTTATGATTTGGTTTCTATTCTGTTTGGTCTGTTTCAGCATGTCTGATTTGATTTAGAAGATTTAAATATTCTTCTGCTAATTTGCCTTTAGACTCAAAATACGGAAGTTTCGCAATTTTATGTTCTATGGTCCCATATGTTTAGGAGATCAACGGTAATTGTAATTGCAAATTAAGGTACTTGGATTTTTATTTTTATTTTTTTGGATTCTTCAGCTTTTTTCCTGATTGTATTTTGTTTGTCATTTGAAATGCTAAGACTGTATAGTGTGTTAAAACTTGATTATATTCTTTTTATGCACTGATTTGCAGCGATAATATGGGCGTATATTTAAGCCACCCGAGAACTGAGAAGTCATCATCTGAGGGTGAGAATGGTAGACTTAAATACGGCGTGTCATCCATGCAAGGATGGCGTTCTTCCATGGAAGACGCGGTAAGTATCAATTCTTATTGTAGAGAAACTAGTGCCTAATTGCAAGCCATTCGTCTATGAATCTTATTTAGATTGTCCGTCCTTCAGTCGATGAGTTATCATTGGCTCTAGAGAATGCAGATTATAATACAGTTATCTGATGAAGAAATGCTTAAAGTTATATCATCATCATTTTCTAATCTTCGCTTCTATGGTTGAACGATATTACCTACTGTTTAAAAGCTGGTTTAGACTTATTGTAGTTGATATTCTTAGAAAATGTTTTAGCAGTAGTATAGTTACCCAGCACACAATACTGAGATGGGTGGGCTTCATTTGTCATTTTAAATTGAATATAATTATTGGGGCATTAGAGATGGATACTTTTACTGATTCAAATTTGCAAGTTTATCTGAATTAGTTAATATTCTACATGTTTTTCTTGCCCCAGTTGCTGTTTTTATGTTGCTCAATAAATATAAGTATCTTCTTCTTCTTCTTTTGGATTCTGCTGATAAAAGATGTCATGTAGCATGCAGCTTATCCCAACTTGGACAATGGTACTTCTTTCTTTGGAGTTTATGATGGTCATGGAGGTAATAGCTCAATCTGATTTTTTTTTGTACCTTTAGCAAAAGCTGTGTGAATGTTAACAATTTTCTTTTAACAGGGTTCTTGCTTTGGTCTGCTAGCATAGTTTAGAATACAGAGTCAAAGTGCAGAAGAAGTAAATGTTAGTCCATCTTGTTTTGTGACCTTAATTTTTCTTGTGATATAGAAACAAATGTGCCTTTTTAATTTAAGAAATCAATCGAAGTCATTGTGCTTTCATTTGGAATTGTAACTTCCTTTAGGTTAGTTTGTTGCTAATTGTTGCCATGATAGGAGATTCTTGTAAGGCTTGAATTGGAGTTGATTATATTTATGACCAACAAATAGAAGCCTTTTTATTGGAGTAAGCCCAAACCACTTCTCAAAAGTTACATTATAGCGCATTTAGTGGCTTAAATTCATGTTTAAAAAACCAGCTAACAGAAAAGTGGAACTAACATATGGATATTACAAGGAAAAGAAACTTGGTTGGTTAATTAGGCCGATGTGCTTTGTTGTGGATGAATATATTTCCCGCCATTCATATTAGCACACACTGGACGAGTAACTTTGACAAGTAGGGTGATTCAGATTAAAGGCAGTTAGTAATCCTCAGTTCGTTTACTAGTTATTCCTCACCATTAGGTTGTATTTGATATTAAGTGATGATAAGTTGATAGTAAGGTTCCATTTAGGACTAGGGCAGTACCTAGCAATGAATATTATGATTTCATTTACTCCATCTGGCCCCTTGTTTATGTCCCACTTTTTTTTGACATTTTCTCAAGGTATGTTTGACCATCAACAACTTTAGTTGCATACAATAACGGAATATAAAATTTTACTTTTTAGAAACTACACATTACGAAGAATCCAAAGACATCTCGCATGATGTCTGTTATTGTATAAAACAAAAGTTATCAATGGTCAAACATGCCATGAAAAAAATTGTGGTCAAAGGGGGACAAATATAAGGGACCAGAGGGAGTATTCAAAGTGAAATACAGAAATAATTCGTTGTAGATTATCAAATGAATGAAGATTTATGCTCTCAGCAAATTGTTTGATTCTTCCTTGTTAGCCTTTTTTATTAATAATATTTGATGACACGGTCCTATATATCTTTACAGGGAAAGCAGTCGCTAAATTTTGTGCTAAGTATCTTCATGAACAAGTGCTCAAGAGCGAAGCTTACACTGCTGGCGAGTTAGGGGATTCATTGCAGAAATCTTTTCTAAGGTTACTCTATCTGCTATCTTCTTTTAATTGATCAGTATTCCTTAAGGATGCATTATATACTCATTAAAGTGCTCATGAGAAAGGAGATCGGCAGCCTATTTGATATTCTAGCTGATGGTTGGGTGTTCTATTTACTTGGCTCCTTCAACGTGTTTAGAAATTTAAAATAGCACGTCAAAGGCATAGAATTGAGTACGTGTTGAACTGTTGATCTTGTTTCATCTGAAGTTTTTTGGCGCACAGTTGCATCTTTTTAAGTTGAATTCAGCATAAAATGCAAAAGGATCTCAAGTTTGAGAGGTTGTTGTTTTTCTTGCTGAATTGTTCCTGAAGACTGGAGTATTGAATTATAAAAGCATTATAATTTATGGCTTTTGTGAAATGTCTAATACTTGTACTGAGTCTAATACTTGCTTAACTTATATGCAGAATGGATGACATGATGTGTGGCCAAAGAGGTTCAAGAGAATTAGCAGCACTTGGGGATAAAATGCAAAGGGTCTCAAATATGATTGAAGGTTTGATATGGAGTCCGAGGAATAATGAAGCTAATGGACAAGCTGATGACTGGTCTACTGAGCAGGTGTGCACACTGTCTTTTTTGATTGGTAATATTATTATGACATGCTACATACACACTTTAACTATTTCATTTGTATATGAAATTCATGTCTATTCCTTACACATGCTGTATCTGTTTTCTTATTAAATGAAGTGTGTCATTAGTTGATGGAAATGATGAATAGATTTTTATTGCTTAAAGAGCAGGGGGTGTCATCACTCATTTAATTGTTCACACGAAATTCTATGAATCGGGAGCATCATTAGCCCCTCACTGGAATGCAAATCAGGGACTTCCGTTTTCTCTCTTCCTCATTTAATGATCTCTTAGGTTGAATTAGCCAATCATTGTTTATTTATAAAATTCCACAAACCCATAGTTAATTTGTTATACAGCTTCGAGAGTCATAATAATTCCTCTGGAACGTATTGTTCAGTTTCTGACATTGGGTACTGACCACCTTTGTTCAATTGTGGAGTATGTGATTTTTATATCCTCAGTTATATGATGCTACGGAACTTGATCTGCATGCGTTTAAAATGACTAAGAGAATGTATTCTGCCTATACTAACTCAAATTTACATGCATCAAACTTGTTTGTGTTTGAAGGAACCCGGCTCGGACTATATTGGACCAACTTCTGGTTGCACCGCTTGTGTTGCAATCATCCAGGAAAATAAACTTCTTGTTGCAAATGCTGGTGATTCTCGTTGTGTTCTATCTCGTGGTGGTCGGGTAAAGATTTTTGTTCATTTTTCATCTTGGTTGATCTTACTTTTACAGTTCTACTTTATTGTTGTTGATAGAAGTGTGATTTGTCTCAACATTTTATACAACACCACCAATGTATGCGTTTGCTTAGGGCTTGGAGTTGAAACAGCATGCTTATCATTATTGAAACCTTAGATTACAAAGAAAACTTAATTGTTCAAAAAAGGAAAAATTGTGGGTTTTTTGTCTGTGACTTGTTGCTTGGATTGACAAATAAAGTAGCTTTGTAGAATTAGTTGGAAAAATATTGCCCTTTTCATTTCCTTCTGTAGTTCTTGATGCTATAAACACCACTCGTGAAACCTATTTTCCCAGGCATATGCTATGTCTAAAGATCACAAGCCTGATCATGAACTGGAAAAGGAGAGGATATTGAATGCTGGTGGTTATGTCCAATTTGGGCGTGTTAATGGGAGCTTAAACTTGTCAAGAGCGATAGGTAGTTCAAGTCTATTGAACTTGTTCATATATTAAGCAAACCCAGACGGCTTCTTTTGCTGTTCTAAAAAACCTCTGTTTAATATTTTCAGGTGACATGGAGTTGAAACAAAATAAATCACTTCCTGCTGAAAGGCAAATTGTCACAGCTTATCCTGATGTTACTGCTGTATGTATCGCCGAGTACTTTTATTTTTAAACTTATCTTGCACTGAATTTTATTAACACTGATGGGCTTTCTAAAGGTATCATTAATTAACTGTAGATTCCAATTCATATATTGCACTTGATTTCTTACATGCAAATAACAAGCTTTCATCAGTTCTTAGGTTGATGTGATGCATCCTTTTTATGCTGTCTAGGTTGATCTTCGTGACGAGGATGAGTTTCTCATTCTAGCTTGTGATGGGATATGGTAAGCCAATTTCCTCTTGTCTTCATTGTCTCTGTTATTGTCCATCGCTTGTGCTTGGGAAATAACTCTACTCACAACTGTTCTGGATTTCCAACTGATGTTTTGAATAGTGTAGTGAGCTAAAAGTGTCAATAAAATGATGAATTGTATGTTATGATTTTGGCGTCTCAGGGTTTCCCCATAACGAGAGAAAGATTTATGTTTCCATGTTGGAATGGCACATTGTTAGATCTTATTTTAGTCCTATGGGAGAGTCCCTATGTTACTGATTTGTAGAGTTTGTTAAATTTTAAAGTACATTGGGCTTCCATTTTAAAACTACTTGGTACTAATTGGTCATTCAGTCTTTAAGATAGCTATGTGGGATATCTCAACAGAGTTCCTAAACAATCACATTATATGATTCTATCTTGTTGCTCTCTATTAGACTAGTTCTGTAATTTTCTAAATTATACAGTTTCATTAAGTCATAATCAGTATGCTATTGAATTCCTTCATTTTAAAATTTTGTGTGGTAGGGATTGTATGTCGAGCCAACAGGCTGTGGATTTTGTTCGGGAAAAGCTTGAATCTGTAAGTAATCTGTCGGTTTGTAGCAATGTGGTGAAGAGCTCGTGCAATCTTTACGCGGTGTTAAAATGACTGACTGGGCTGTTTTGACACGTTCACAGGGGTCTAAGCTTTCAGCAGTGTGTGAGAAGGTGTTTGACAAGTGTTTGGCACCAGCAGCCGGTGGGGAAGGTTGTGACAACATGACGATGATCCTAGTTCAGTTCAAGAAAAGTCCCAACCAGGGCACATCGTCTGAAAAGGGCCCCGAGCCTTCTACGAATGAAGCTGGATCTGAAGAGGACCAAGAGCGCATAGTACCGAGTGAACCACAGGCAAATACCGAATCTGAATCTCCTTCTAATAAGTCTTGAACTAACTTCTTGTCCACTGTAAGACCTTATTTTTACTAGTCTTTGAATGCTTTTCTCAATATAACCAAATGCAAAATAGCATCCTTTCCCGGAAGCTCTATTTGGTTCCTACAAAATATCAGTTTGAGGTCAATTCATTTCTTTTCTTTTTTTAAAAAAAGAGGTCAATTCATTTCTTTTAAGATTTATGCATATGGTGATGTGAATCTGGTCTGGTTGAGATACTTTGGTTAGTCTCTACCCACAGCTTGCATATAGTCCATAATAGTTTTGACTCTTTCTATTGCCTGTGTCTATCCATGTCAATATCATGGTAATTTAAAGAATATTTAAATAAATAAATAAATGGTCTATTTTCGTTGGTAAGGACAGAGGTTGATATTTGTGGATGGTAGACTTTCGGATATTATATTAATTTTGAAGAACACAACTTTCTGATATTTGTCAACTGTTTCCTCTTCCGCTGTTTTGAGAAGGAGGGGCTTACAAGATGTTTTACTTACAAGTTCAGTAATTGTTGGTGTTCAATAATAAAAATAACTTATTTTAAAAGTAGGATATATTTGATGGAAAGGCGTAAATTAATCCCTCTCCTTTTAAAATAAGTTAATTTTATTTAAAAGTATAGGTCTATCAAACACAATACCATCAATCTTGGGTCGAAGGGAGTATTTGAAACAGGGGCAAAATCTCTCCAGCCGGGATGAATTTATGGGTAATATGAAAGTAATTTTTTAAAATATATATATAAACTTCATCCGTCCCACTTTAAACTTCCTATTTACTTTTTCAGAGTCAAATTTTACAAATTTTGATCATAAATATAAATTAATATATAAACAATAAATATATCAAATGCGACATTATTATAACAATTAGAAATATTTACGGTCAAACATTCTCATTGAAAACCGTGAAAAAGTAATTCGGAACTTAATAGTGAAACGGAGGGAGTACATCATTAAAAATCCTGATTACATCAATGAGACTTGGTACATCTAGATAATTACAGCCAGAGAAACCTCTTGAGGAAATCGCCCTTCACTCGTATTCTGCGAATAATAATCAAGATACTGCTGGTAGAGATATGACAGGAATCCCCAGACAGCCAGCAATAGTGATATTACTTTGACACTAGTCATCTTGTCATGGAAAAACATCACCGCGACGATCGTCACAATTGGCAAGCTAACCGAATCCATGACAGTGGAAAACAAGGAAGACGCTTTGAAAATCAGGCCATAACATCCCACATTAAAAATCTCCCAAGATATGGCAGTGCAAATCAGGGTGGCAACATACACAACTTTGCCCAATTTAAACTCCTCCATCTCTATCTTCAAACTCCTCCAATCCCCGCTCAGGAAAAGGCCGGCTAAGATGGCAGCCGTCGCGACAACAGATTCGCAAATGGTCATCTCCAGAACAAATCTGAAAGTTTTCCTCTTGATGATCTTCTGAAAGACAAGTTCCGTCAAGCAGAGGATCAACGCATGACCAGCTGATGCTGCAATGGTGCATATCAGCCCAACCGAATGATTTCGCGCTCCGGATTTGTTGTCCTCCCCTGATTGATCGTTCTGGGTTGCTTGGAGAACCGTGGAAGTAGTGACCAACACGAGAGAATTCAAGATGAAAGGAGTTATCTTGTGCGAATTGAGGAAAATTCCAAAGAAGGACGAAAACGCCAATTGGCTTGCACTAACCAAAGTAAAAGTAGAAACTGGGAGATTCTGTAAGCCAACGGAGTATAACCAGGAAACCCCAGCTAGAAAAATGCCAAGAAAAATATACGTTTTCCCAACAAGTAACAAAGAAGGACGGATTGCCAACTCCGCTTTCTCAGATGTTTCGGAAAATGAAGTGAAAATCAGAAAAGGAAGAAACAAAGGGAAACCAATGGTTTGTACCAGAGATGCCATCCAATTACTGTGTCCACCATTTTCAAAATACAATCTGCCCAAAAGCACTGCACTCGTCTGCCCGCCCAAGATGGCCACAGAATACAAAGCCATTTGCATCCACCATCTACAATTTCTTGCCCCGGTTTCACGTGCCATAGTTTCTTCCATTTTGTAGCTTCTCTAGCTGTGAGATTCAGTACATGTAAGATAAATGATTTCCAGTGCATATATATAGTTAGGAGTACACACATGTATTAATATGGTTATCAGAATTTTTTTGATTCTGTTACGTATGCCATTTGATCGGGAATGATAAAAAATCGACTGTTCCTCCAGTTGTTTTCGAGTGTAGCTATAATTGGTAGCTGATCATGCAATCTGTCTCCTTCATTGTCCTAATTCTTCGTAGGATTATTAGAAAATCAAAAGAATGTGATTCAAGTTGCGCCAAAATAGTTGCTCCTGGCTATCTGCCACACTTTTATTTTTGGGCCTACCTGCCACACTTTCACGTTTACACTCTCATTACTCCCTCGTTCAAGAGGGTTTGGCATAATTTTTACCCCTTATTCTCAATGTATATTTGACTATTAATAACTTTTGCTACATATGTTAATATCATGTAAATTTTTAATATTTGAAAAGTAAATGCTACGAAGAATCCAACGATACCTCACATGATAATATAACTACTTATATATTACATGAATTTATGGTCAAACGTGCCTTGAGAAAAAAAATATAAAAAAGTGTGTCAAACTCTTTTGAACAGAGGGAGTACTTATTTACATTTTCTTTTTTAGTACTCCATCTGTCCATTTAAAGCAACAATTCAATTATTAATTTAGTCAAAATTACTAACTCTGACCCTATAATTGAATTAGTATATAAGTGTAAATATTATTGTTCGATACATTTTTTAGATTCGTTAGACAATATACTTTCAAAACATCAACTTTTTACAAGTTTTAATTATTGTTAACGAAAGATATTAAGCATACAATATTTTTCAAGTCAACTGATGAAAGTGAAAGTGTGCAGTTTGAAATGGGACGGAGGAAGTATTAAAAGAGCATTTTTCATTTACGTTTCACAATGAAAATTTTATATAGCCACGTTGATCCTCCATCGCAACATAAGGTTCGTATAATCTTTTTACTAGGGCACTTATGTGTGTTGATGTGATAGGGAATGTAGGTGATTGGAATTATTAGGCTAAATTTCATTGACAAATTTTCCAAACAAGGAAATATGAACACTCGATTAGGATAAGCAAAAATGGAAAATATAAATCTTACGCAGGAAAGGATGAAAATTTTTTACGGGCCCAAAAATAAATTAAATGAAACAATCTGCGTGGATAAAACATGAAATGAAGGGCTCAACTACAACTTTCATTTATCAATGCTCATATTGAAACTTCTTAAGTAAGAAAATTTAGGAACGTCTTATAAAAAACAAATTTTCCACATAAGGGTTTTGACAAAATCTTGTATAAAACCGTCTCACAGTGAGACCAGAGATTAAGTTGCAAAGAATTCAACATGGGGTTTCATACCAAAGTTATAAAAGTTCAGGGGTTGGCTGTGTAATTGTGATAATTTTCACTTTAGTCCTAGCATATATATATATATATAATATTTGAGCATCTTTTCCAAAATTTCGCTCATTAAAATTCGGTTCATATTCTCTGCAACTGCTCAACCGCTTTGCACTCTCACAAAATCTCAACCGCACACAATTCACGCAACTGCTCGATTTCCTCCATTTAACCATTCATTGTTTCATTTTTCATCCTAATTTCTTGTGCTCACTGAACGCAGTGAAGCGGCATTTCTGTTTTGTTTTTTTTACTGTTTTTCGTTCAGTTTTTGACGATCTAAGATTGAACGACTTTCGATTTGTGTTTATCTAAAAAGGTAATGTATTCGCTAGATTTTTTTGTCAGTATATTGGTGTTTTCTTTGATTTCCTCAATTTTTTAATGCATTTGATTTCTATGGTTCGTGTAGGTTTCACGAGTGTTTATTGTGCTTATTTTGTGTTTTTTCATTTGATTATGTAGTTTAATCTTCCTTTATTGTGTTCGATTTGATGCTTCTAGGGTTTTTGCTCTTTACTGTACTCATATTTGGGGATTTCTCTATATATTTTTATCTTTGTCGTGTATTTCTTAGGGATTTCATGTTTTATTGGCTGTGTATGATGTTTTTCGAGTGATTTTGTTTGAATTTTGCATTGATTTTGTTTCTATTTTAAATGTTTGTGATATTTTAGGGTTTCATTAGGTTTTGTGTTAATTTAAGTGTATTTGTCGTTGCTTTGTAGATGTCGAAGAAGATTAATTTTGGTGAATCACTAGATGATGTTTTTCTAGACATTGCGAAGACACATGTTGAGCCAGCTGAAGACATGCATGCTGATGTCAACAAAAATGCAATGAAAAGAGCATCTTCTATAGGTATCTCCTGTTTGTATTTTTTTGGCGGGATTGTTTGATTTTATTTTCATATTGAACTGTAAATTGTGTTTGTTCAGTTTTTTTATTGATGTTGTTATTTTATGACATGATGTTTTATAGGTGTTTGTTGATGTTTACTTTGGTGACGTTGATAGGTCATCTATTGTGTCTTTCTAGTGTAATTTTTCTTGATTTTCCGTGGTGTTAAGATCAACAATCTTTCTTGAATGTATTGTGCTTTAGGTTTTGTTTTCCATATTTTCATGTATTTGATTTGTCATTTTCTGTATGAGTAGGTATGTTACTGAATGATGTTTTAAGTTCTGGTTATGATGTTTACTTTTTAGTTTGATATGCTTGTTGTTGGATGGTACGATTATATTTTAGAGGTGTATTTCATGGATTTTGTGTATGGTGTATCTATTAGGTTCATGTCTCAATTTATGAGTGTATATTTTTCATGTATTTGTTTGGTATTAATTTACAGTTATTGATGTTTTATAGGTCTAGTTTGACTTTTAGTTTTAGCGTGATGTTATTGATGTTTTACATTTTTAGTTTTAGAAGCATGTCGCTTGGGCAGAATGACTGTCTTATTGATATTTAAGTATCTTAGATTGATGTTTTTTGTTTTCAGATTGATGGCTTCATGTGTGTTGATATGCATCTGTTTTCTTTTATCTTGTTATCCTTTTTCCAAAGAAAATTTTTTTGCATTATTTTTTTTATGCTTATATAATTATATTTGATGTTTCAGATGCAACTATTGTTGGTGGAGGTTCTGTGAGAATCACAACAACTGAGGGGAGACCATAATGTTGATTTGATATCAGGTTCGTTTCCTTTTTATTTAGTTTTGTGCTTCTCATATACTCTTTTTTTTCTCTTAATGTTGTGGGTTTTTTTAAAGGACTCTCCTCTGTAAAGATGAGACAGAAGGAGACAGCCAAGCGAAAGCTTGATTTGGTAGAAGATGAGGAAATTGCAGAAGTAGTTGGTGCTCGCAACTTGGAGAAGTTGGTGACTGTATCAAGTGCTGGTCCAGCTGATAAAGTTGGACGTGATGTTGTTGGAGCTGAAGCTGCTAATCCTCAGAGTACGCCTTAGGGACGGATGTTGGGCAAGATTGTGGCTCAGGTTAAGAAAATCAAAGTTTGTTGTAGAGGCTGTTAGTGGCAAAGGTATTAGCATTAAATTATTTGTTTTTTAATTATTAATTAACCTTTTAGTTGTTTAATCTTATTCCTTATGCAATACAGTATGATTTGATATTTTATTATTTGTAGTTATTTGTGTTGATAAGGGTAAAAACCTTGTTATGAAGAATGACGCTGGTGTGAAGAAGTAATTAAAAAAAGGTTGTGAAGCAGAGTTTTAATGTTGCTGGTAATTTTTTCCCTTTACATTTAGTTTTGGTACTGTTTTAAAATTATGATGTGAATTTTTTAACATTATCGTCTGATGTTTCATATTTTGTAGTTGATTATTTCAAGTTTCTATCATTTAGTTTTCCATGATGCTAATGTCTTATTATCTTAGTTGATGATAGCAACAAGAAAGTTGCTGAGTTTTTTTTTGAAATATGTGACAAAGAAACTACTGGGAATGCTGATGTGGATGATTACATTTCATATGGTAAAATTGATTTTTTTTTAGTTTCAAATTTTATAGGTATGATTTTTTGTTTTGAATTTTTGATGTTTTGCTATTCTGATATGATGTTTTTGTTTCTCGTAGATGATGGGTGTTTAATACTATTCCTGACACACAAATTGTGAAAAACAACGTTGATGCAAATGTTGCAGCTGAGAATGTGGTTGATTCAGGAGAGAAGTATGGAAGTGAAGCAAAAAAATATGGATATAATGATGATGAGATATTTGAATCCTTGGAAGTAAAATCTAGATCTGAAGATTCCAAAAATGGGGAGGAGTTTCTATAAGCTTCCGATGAAGATGTTGATTTGAGTGGTTCTGTTCTGAATTAAAAACTGAGATGGTGGTTGTGAAGAAGCTTGTGAGAACATTGAAAGGAAAACGTGATGGGAAAACGACCATGTCTGGTGATGCTGATGCTGATAGCGATGCAAGGATTGATCATATTTTAAATACACTGTTTATTAAGGTGTTGATGTTTTTTTATGTGACTATGATGTTTTACTTCCAGTTATTGATTTTGTTAGTTATGTATGTGATGTTTCATGGTTCATACATTTTCTTTTCAGTGATGAGAAGGGCTTCACTACCAAGTGTAGCCCTGGAAAGATTGAAAAGTTTTCTTGCTCGCTGATTGCAAACCAGATGAAAGTTGTGAAATATATTAATTTTGATGGTTTGATGAAAATTAACTTCAATCTCCTTCCTGAAGATATCATTCCTTACTTTGTTTCTAATTTTAATCCTATTAGACTTGTCCAAAGAATTGGTTCTGATAGGTATTTTTTAACTCATGATGATGTTCACCATGGTTTAGGACTCCCTATCAATAATAAGAAGATGACTGAGGTTAGTAATGCTGGTAAGGGGAAAAGTAGGAATTTAGATATGAGGGAGGGTTGGAAAGATGAGTTCGGGGTTGATGGGCTGGAAAACATTCCATGTGATAGATAGATTGATAAGATGATTACCTTAGGTAGAGTGGTGATGAATTTAAAAACTGTTTGCCATGTATGCTGTGTGTAATTTCTAGTCCTACTGCTAGGTGCTTTGTGGATTATAAGGTTGTTCGTCTTTTGGAGGATACAGGGGACATTAAGAATTATGATTGGTGTGGTTGTGTGCTTAGGAAGCTTTGTGAGGTAGTGGGTAAGTACAAGAGTAGTTCCTACACAACAGTGAATGCTTGTGTATTTGTCCCTTTGATGCGTTATTTGTACAGGTTTCCTTTTCAAGGAAAACCATCCCCTACCATAGTTCCTCTTATTCAGCATTGGGACACTGCTTTGTTGATCAAAACGTGCAAGCACATTGTTGAGGCTGGTTTTCATTCTTTCCCCATTTCTAAGGATCCATTTACTTTGACCATCATGGGGTGTATGTGGGCTTTGGTGCTGCTACGAAATCCAAGAAAGAAAGGTATGCGGAAGTTGATGAAGCTAGTTCAAGCTCACAATTTTTTACCTTTGTGGTTCCTGTAGACTTGCCTAGTGATGTTGTAATCACGAGTGATAGAGGCTCCGTAAGTATTCATCTCTTTCAGTTTTGATGTTTTAAATACAATTGTTGATGTTTTAGTTTTTGTATGAGATGTTTTAAGGTTAAGGTTTAGGTGTTGTTATTTTTGTTGGTGTGATGTTTTATATTTTAGTTGAACCAATTTCTTTTTATCCTTATTGGCTTTTGCTTTTGCTTTTTTCCCCCTAGGTTGTTGATTAAGTTTTCCTTAGGTTCAAGAGGAATATTGAGGTTTTCACTTGGGCCTTGATTTCTGAGTTGGATCAACGTGCTAAGGGTGATGTTCCTGTTGTTGATTCCCAACTACTCCTTTTGACTCAGAGGAATATTTTTGTTAACCCTGAAGTGTTTGAGGCTGTTGATGAGATTGTAAGGAATGCTTTTAGGAATCGTGTTCCAGTTGCTGCTGCTCCTATGAATAGAGGACATGTGCACATTTGATCTTGGCATAGATTAAGTTGGAGCACCATCATCTTCAAAAGCACCAACATAAGGCAAAGGAAAGGATGTGGCTAATCCTAAAAAGGCAATTGAGACTGAAAACAAGTCTGGGGAATATTAGAATATGACTGTGATGAAATATAATTTAACATTGATATTTTAAGAATATTGCTTTATTTAATAGTTCTTAGCCGCTATATTATTGGTGTTTGTTTCAAGTTTTTTGAATATTTTAGTTCTTTATGTAAGGGATTTGATAGGGATTTTTAAACCTTTTTATGATGAATGATCTTTTGTTATGTTGATTGCCAGTTTACGGGCTACCATAATTTTTTTTGTAGTTTTTAAATATTTTTGTTGGATGTGATCATTTTTTAATTCAACGTGATGTTTCATTATCAGTATATGATGTTTTATAATTTTGAATAATCAATTTTAATGTTTTATGTTTTTTTAAAAAAATATTGAAATTATTTGGTTATCCGTAATATACATGAAGTTATACGAATCAACTTATATCTGTAAATCATTATGTAAGAAAATAATATCAGTGGATAGATATGTAACACACAAAACAAGTCAATACAATAAGTGTGGAATGTATAAGATCAGTAGTAACATATGAATATCCCTTTTAAAAAAAATTAACATCCTCATTAGTACGTATTTATAAAACATGAAACTGTAACAATGTAACATCAATCTATAACAGTATAACATCACAGGATGATAATAAACATCTACCAACAAGCTGGTTTTAGATCAATTGAGCTTTTTGTGTTATTGATCCAAATTCCTTTATCACTAGCTTATTCCTTTCAAACTTTCATTTCACTCTTTCACTTCTTCCTTTGGTTTTTGTTTTTGGTGGATCGAGTACTTCGAGAGCTGTCTTTGTTATTGAACCTCTTTCGCTATTAGTTGCTAAATGTTCTTGCGTATCCATTACTTTCATTTGATTGATTGCAGCTGAATTTCTATTCAGCCATTCTTCAAGGATTTTTCAAGTTTCTATTTCCTCTTCACACTTCAACACTAGATTGTAGTACTTGCGTAGCATATGATTATGCCATGGTATCTTACCTTTGATCTCCTTGTTTTGTTGTGCTGTTCCCCCAAACACCTTGTTCCATATTTCTTGTTTTTCCATCTTTGTCCATCTCTTGAGGACATAATCTTCAGGAGTAAAAGTGATGTTGTGCAAATAGAGGATGTGAAGGGAATTGAAACACAACAATCCTACCTTATCAAAGTACTTGCAAGAGCATTTGATTTCCACCTTTTGATCCTGTTTTTTAAAAGTAACCCTTTTATTTTATTGGGTCGTTGTATTCAGACTGTAATTCATAAACATCTTCAAATCTAAGGTTGAATTCTTTTACTACCTTACTCACCATGGACAACTTCCATTCTTCCTCGAAGTCCTTGTACAGCTTATACGTGTATATTTCAGCAGCATGTTTCAGAAGTCTAGGTTCTTACTCCACTGACCTTGGTTTTTGTTCCGCCTTCCCGTGGCATTGTTAAACTCTCGGAGAGGGCTTATGTTATCAATGATTAGATATTTGTAATGTTTCTCCCATTCCTACTACTACGCTACCTATGGGATAGATAGTGGCAAAACAGGAGTCGTCCATAGAAATACTAGGAATTTAAAGGTTAACTACACACAGCCGCAATCGGCTTGTAAATCCCATCACATTTTAGGAATAGATAATGTTTAAAAAGAGGTTTTGATGGGGTTTTATCTAACAACTACACTTGGGAAATATTTACGTAACATGATCGGTAATATGTTTTGATCATAGATTCAACCACATTCGAGACATATGAATCTATCCTAATGCTTATGACATGTAGTGTGGTCGATGGTCAACACTACACACTATTTGTTACATAAGGGTGCACACATTCTCTTCCATTGGCACCGTCTCAATAATTGGGGAAGTGCACAGTGGTCCGACCATTGTGCAGGTCTGATTCTTCCCTGTGCTATTACATCTCGAGCACTCCACTACGAATGCTTCTCCCTGGGCCTACAGAGGCAAAGAGATAGGAACCCTTTCGTTGACTCTAAGGTTGTGAATTAAACTAACCCTAGTTTTCTACTAACACTATCTCTATCTGTAACCCTTTGGGCCAATTTTCCTGCTAAGACTAGTGTACTGTCATTGTAACGGTAACTCGGCTACCTACATGCACATATTTATATGGTGCCAGACCCTACTACCCCTATCACATCTAGGTTTCTCTTCCCCGGGGAAATCAATAAATGAGCCAACATGAAGGCAAACTATGGTGTGTGCCATCTTACGTGACAATAATGCAATTAAAAAGAATGTAAAGAACAAGCCAACATAATATTCATACAAATATAAACCCCAAAACAAATACCAAGTCATGAATAAAAATATAAACCCCAAGCTAAATTACTAATCCCTAAGAACTGAACCCAAATATTTCATTGTAATCAATGTGTTTGGGCAAAACAGGAAGAAAAGAAATTCGAAAGAAGGGTTAATCCCTTTCTCTCTATACTTACTCTTAGAAGAATGAAATTAAAATGAACCCTCCAAACATAAACCCTAATAGACATAGGCTCCTATATATAGTAGTAGATGACCGGGCCTTGAAAAAGACACAAAATAAGGCTAAAAACCTATCATCCAAAATTGGCCTGGCCCTTGCTGTGTGGCACGGTCGTGCCAGTTGGGTTTGGCACGGTCGTGCTGCCTAGCATAGCCATGCTGGCTGGCATAGACTGTCGGTTGGGACTCTGCCTTAGCCTTTCTGATGCTTCCCACTGCGTCGTTCGGCACATGCCATCTGCTAGAAGCTCTTCTTGATCAGTTGAACGGCCGTGTAAATTCTTGTGATCCATCGGCTAGGAGTCAATTCCTAAGAAAAAAGATGGTGCGACCGTGTCAATCTACGCACTTTGCGGGCTGGCTTTAAATGTTAGAAATGGAACAACACGGGTAATGTAAAAGGGCACGGTTCTTGTGCCGAGGGGCTGTAGCACGACCGTGCTGGTTGGTATGGCCTGTGCTGAAGGCTCCTGGCATGGCCGTGTCAGCTGGTGCAGTTGTGTCGATTCTTGAAAAGTTGAACTACTACTACATTTTGATTTGTGCCCTTTTTCCTATTACCATCCTTGCGAATAGCCTTTATATATCTACTATCATCCTTGCGGATAGCCTTCTACAAGATTACACCAAAGTGCTCACGAGCAAGCTACTAGTAAGCTCATAAAAGAAGATCTTGATGCTCATGAGGATAAAGTGTACAAAACTCAAGATTTAGTCTACAATTAAGTCTACAAAACTTAGGATTTGGATAAGAAAACCAACAACGGCTATCCAAACCCTTTTGTAATGTAAACCTAACTAAAACTAGCATCAACCAAACAACACATAATAACAAATATGTCAGGTTAACGCATGCATTTAAGTGCATATAAGTTTTCCTATTGACCCGCTGTATTCCTAGTTGGTCACTGTGCTTCTCCACCTATGTACATTTTTTCATATATTGATAGAAAAAATTGTCAATTATTTTGTTTTGTTGGTACTAAAGCTGATTGCCTTGTTTGTGCTTTCACTCCTCTATGATGATAATGTCCCAGCCGAAAAGAAGTCATTTCTAAATGTTGTACCCCATTTCTCACGGAGTCCTGTGTAGGCACTTGAATAACTGGTTGTCATGAAGCTGGTATTTATCTGTCATAGAGTCCCAACATTTCTAAAATTTCTCTTCTTTTACAATAAAATTCATACAATAGTCGAATGTCATGCAAAATTCTTCGTTGCTCTTCACTTTACCATAGTGACTTATTGCATTCTATTTCAAATGCTATAAACGCAGCCCGTGTTTGTGTTATTGAACACGTGGTACAAAAATTGGTTGTAGTATGAAACATCATTTGTTTTTAATGAAAGGTTAGGACCTACTGTTGAAACATCAAACATGTGGTATTTATGATTTAATTGAGTTCAAAAAGCATCAAGCAATTTTCATGAAACTTCATGCCATAATACAGGAACATGATACATGTATTTTAATTATGAATTTTATAGTGTTTGTATAATCATGTATGTCTAGGTATGAAACATTAACAATATATACTTGAAACATCACATACATTTTTGAAACATTAACGCAGAAAATAAGTAGGTTGCGGTAAGTACATTTTTAATAGCACATATCATAGCTGAGCCTTGGTCAGTAAATATTGTCACTTTTTTCTTTTCCTGACATTGACTTTTTGAATGTCTCCAGCAGCCTAATGAAAGTCCCTTTCTTTTCACCGCCAATGAATGCACAACAAAGCATTACATTATTATAATGGTTGTTGATTCCCACAATCAGTGCACAAACATGGTTGTACTTGTTTGTCTTGTATGTGGTGTCAAATATCATCACATCTCTATAGAGCATGCAATCCTCTTTCATTATTGCATTCCTCCAAAAAAGCACGGTCAGTTTACCCTTCTCATCCAACTTGACCCTGAATAATAAATCTTCCTCCCTCCCATGAATTTTGTAGAGCTCATCATCACATTTTTTTGCATCACCTCCATCAATTGATTCCATCCTCAACCTGTTGACATAATTTATGTTGTCTCTCATTGTGTTCCCCATATTTTCTTCTACATTTGCATCGCATGCCAAATACTTAAAATTTGCAGCTGGCTTTAAACCCACCATTTCCATAGACTCGATTCCTTTTGCCTTTTCATCCACTATCTTTCTCTCACTGTGCTACAAGTATTTCCACTCATTCCTTTTAAAATCATAGTTGTGCTCAATGATGTGGTGCTTGATTTCATAGATTTTTTTTAATCTTGATTGCAGCCTTACATCATGTTATTGTAATTGAAAATTCTTTGGTCTTTATTCTCTTATTTTGTGGTTGTTGGGTTGGGGTTTCAAGATTTTTTGAAAATTATTTCCCTTGAAGTGAGTATGTGTAATATTTTTCCTTGACTTTTCCTTCATTTGTTAGTCTCTATGTCGACTTCAGCACAGAAAATCCAAGTGAATTTGCATGTGCACGGTATAATGCTTCCAACTCTTCCCATGTAGTTGCTTGAACTCCTTGAAGGGATTCTGTTTGATCTGTTTCAAACAAGTTTGGTAGACCTGTAATTAAAAACCTCCAATAAATAAAACAGCTATATATAAAGTTGCAGAGTTAGAACATCATGTTATATATTTGAAGCATCCAGCAGGATATGAGTAATGTCACATCATGTTTTCTGCAACATGTTATTCTGTTTATATTCGGTTAATATGAACCATCATGCCATATTTCATTACCATCATCTTCTTTGAATCATATCATTGTTGATATATTCTGATTTTGCAAAATGTGAATGATTCCTTTTCAAATTGTTAAAAACTTGAAAATAAGTCCTTACCACGCGGACTCTATAGTTTGAAAGCTCTAATAATTTAAATGAAAGTTGTAGCAAATTTACAACTAATTTACATTGTTCTATAATAGAGCACCAGGATGTAGGGGAAATTGTTCATACAAACAAGAATTTTGCTACTACAAAGAGTTTGCTACTGCTCAATTAATGCAATCGAATCCTTCACAATCACAGTCTGCAGCTCTTCAAATTAGAAAATAGAAATATCAGATTCAAGGATAGAAAGTTCAACATATGACCTTGCAAAATAGGTACAATATGTTCATCGTTGATATTTGCTTCGCTTTCTTGTGTAGTATTATGTGTTTATGTTGTTTGTATGATTGCCAATTGCTTTCCAATATGTAAATCACCTTCTTCCGTAATGATCCAAGTTTGAATTTGCAAAATTTCAAATTGTGTTTAATCACATATTTGTGATGATTGATGTTGAATTAATGTCTAAATGTAGTTGTACATTACTTGATTTATGCTTTGTTTATGTAGATTGATATTTTCTTCAAAATCGTCGTGATTGTTTTATGATGATGAACAACGGTTAAAGGATTTGAGAGCTATGAATGATTTTGATTCAGATGTTGATGTTTAATCCATTTTGTTGAATTTTTTTGATGGAGATGTGTTTTGGGCTTGGGTTTGTTTTCATGCTTCCGGGCTGGGAATGGTGAGCTGGGGGTGTTTTCCCTTATTTTCTGTTTGGTCCCACAATTTTGTTGTGGTTTTCATTAATTACCCGAGTCCAAATTATTTCGGATTCTGCCCCCAATTTTGGTTTGCCCTTTTCTATTTTCCTTCTAGTCCTTGGTCTCACCATGAGACTGTCTCGTTAGAGATGAACTCAGGGGCTTTTCACAAGTTTTTAAATTTATTGTTAGATTGTAATAATTTCTTTCTTGGTTAATTGCCTTTTATTCTTTCCATAACATCTCTTCATTTATCTCTCCCCACTTTCCCTCTTCACCCCTTTTCTCTCCTCCTTCTTCCTTTCTTAATTTTTTTGACTTTCTATTATCAATTCGTCATCGGTTACTATACAATTACGGTAATATGTTTTTCTTTTTTGCATTTTAATTTATTTTATTGTTTTTGGTCCAATTTTACTTTATGGTTGCAATATTATCAATTAAGTATTCATTACCAATTTGAAAATCGCCTTTAATGCTTTGAGTTTGACTTGGTCTGATTTTAACTTAGACACTCGAATGAAAGTTTGGGCTCTATTTTAAACTTGAAACTTCGTCTTGTCTTTACAAAAAAGCTGGGAGCAGGTTCCGAGCTCGGAACATGATCCCAGTATATAAAAAATGCAAAATAGGTAATCACTTCGAATTCCCCTAACCTAAATAGTTGCCCAAATATTTCAATTTCACCCAATTCCTAATCACAAACCAACAATGTTGAGGAATCATGGGGGTAAAGCGGGTGAAGGAGTCGGTAATGCATCGTTATATAGTCATCGTGCATTTGATGACACGGGAAATACAGAGGTATTTTTCAATATTGAAGTCGAACAAAGGTACATAGATTTTCATTCTAGAAAATTTACAAATCCAAAGGTTGTAACATGCAATAGTTATAGGCAATATTAAAAATTAAATATGCAACATAGTAGTTATAAGTTTATGACTCGATTAATGCAATCCAAATTTTTCTTGATTTCTATTAATTTGTAATTTAAACCTTGGTCTTTTCATAACTTATGGAAATGAAAGATCATCTTCAAGAGACAGACTCTAAGAAAAATTGCAAACAAAATTTACAAAGAGTTGGATAAACCATTAATTGAAAGTATTTACAAATAAAATCTTTCGGTACTATATATTTTAAAATATTTATATAAAGCATTTTATACCAATTCGGTCTTAAAATTAAAATTTATTTAAAACACTTATGTATATATAAGTTATATATATAACACTTATATAAGTTATAATAACGAAACTGGTCATATTCCACATAGAATTTCACAAGTTCTTACCACAGGACATCGTATAATCATACGTAATCATCTACAATATACTCTACACCACTTACTAGCGCTCTCTAAAAATAGATGGCCGAAATTTTAAAACTTTTTTATTTAAAAAAAATCAAGAATATGAAATTTCATGTTATTCTATATCTGGTGTTCATCGTAAGGGTATTAGTGTAACACCATAAAAATAGATGTACGATTACCTCACTTCAGGCCTATCTTAGGCAGTTGGGATAGTTTCCACATGAATTTTTTTTGTTTTCTTCAAGTGCAGAGCTCTTAAGCGTGGAAATCATGCAAGGATGTTTGGCCCATAGTGTAATTTCTTAGAATTTTCGTCATGTACTGTCTGTGAATAAATTGGGCCTGTTACATTTTCCCTCTCATTCCCAAATTGGAACATTGTAATTGTTACAACGTAGATAAGATAATGGTATCTCCAATTTTGCATTTCGACCTCACCCACTTTCTCAGAGGGACCTTAGTGCAAAACATAAAAAGATCGCCAGTTGTCCCAAACCCGATTTCGATCGTTCGGAAAAGAAACTTCATTATCGCTAGTCGAACTCATAATAACCGAAAGTAATAAAGAATCTGGTCACATTCCACGTAGAATTCATCATGTTCTTACGATTGATCATTGTATAGTCTTCAGTTATCATTTACAATTTACTCTAGCCAACGAACTGGCGCTCTCTAAAAATTGAAGGACGTAGTTTTACCATTTTTTTATTTCATTAAAAATCAAGAATATCAAATGATGGAGATCAGGGTAGGATTACCACCATAAACGAAGACATTCTACGTCTTGATCAAACTTTCAAAAGTTATGTTTGTGATCCTCTAAGCGACATGGTTGAACCTATGACATGGTCTAGAATGAAGCTTAGAGATGCTGCATTGAATGGTTTGATTAATCGCCTTAATGATGAAGAACTTAAGAAGAAGTCGGCAAGTTCTTGGATTACTTATTCAAGGTTGTCGATTAATTGAAGACATTATGAAGAACACTTTACTCTTTTTCCCATTGGGTTTTTTAATGAGAAAGTGTGATCATTTTAAAACATTTGTTTTTGTTTTTTGGACTGAGCTGGTCGGCCATGTGGGCCATAGAGAACAGCTCGAGATTATACAGTCCATTAGGGTTTAGTTTATTCAGTATTATTCATATTACAATTAGATTTGGTAAGATGAGATAAGGTAATATCTTCCCAGTCTAATTCTAAGATAGGGTCAGCCATAACATAGCAATAGGGTTTGATTTTTAGTATTTTAGCTAGACATGGTTTTAGCTTCCTTAAGCTGCTATGAGATTGATTCAGATTTTGATTGTGATTAGGTTTCCATTCAGCCGAATTCTCCCCACTATTTAAAGAGGTTTTGGCCGAGAATTCAACGCACAATTTATATCAATCATATTTAGACTTTTGAGAAATTCTCATTATCTTCATTGTTGCTTAAACCTGCGGGCTATTTAAGTTTCAATATTCCCTACTGCTCTGAGACCATATATAAGTGAATTTTCCTTAGATTAGAGTTTAGATTATTGAGAATGCATAGAGTACAAAAAGGACATGAAAGTAAATATGAAAATCCTAACAAGCCTTTTATTCTAACATAAGTAATCTTCCAGTCTAACAGGGACCATTCCCAAGATCAATAAATAAATCTTCATTTTATGGTCATAGAATACTTCTCCAAGTGTATCGAGACAAAAATCCTTGTCTCTATAACCAGCCGAGTTTTGGAAAAGTTTATTTGGATATGAGTGGTATGTCAATTCAGAGTTCCATGGGAAGTAATTTCTGACAATGAGATGTGGTTGTAATGACGTAAATTTATGAAGTTGTGTAAGAAGTTCGAGACTCGTCGAAAATTCACATCTATAAGGAAATTCTTGACTAATGAGCAATTGGAAGTGGCAAATATAATCTTTCATCAAAGTCTTTTAAAATCTTAGAAAAAAGGATCACTTCCAACACTAGTTGAGGAATGGGCCATTAAAAGCAGTCCTATCGAACCAGAGAAGCACTTTAGAATTGACTTATCTAGCTCTGCCTTTGATTGATTTAGATCAAAGGCGGTTTAAATAACTACCTTTAATAGGATCGATAACAGTTTTCGAACATGGAAACTATTTCTTACCTAAAAAATAGCTGTGGAAAACCAATCGGTTTCCGGTAGCGAGGAAAACTCATATTGATCTCAGAAAAAATCCAAAACTGCAATGACAACGTAGAACAGAACAACAACAATACAAATACAAAAGCAACAGCGATACAAATTCTATCTCTGGTGGAGGTTTTTGGCGGCGACGTGGCGTTGAGCGACTGGAGGTGTCATCTCCACCGTCTGGCTTCAAGTAAAATGACAGATCCAATCGGCGGAGCTTCCTGGCGAACAATGGAGCAGAAGCGAGCAAGCGGTGGAGGAGACTGACAGAACTGAGGAGACGAGTTTCACGGCAGGATATACTGACAGAATTGCGGAGACGAGTTTCAAAGCAGAGCTTCCCGGGGCGGCAGAGGCGTGAGGGTGGAGGAAGGAGATAGGAGCGGTGATGGAGGTAGGAGATGGTGGTGGAGTGAGGGTTGTCTTGTGGGGGTGGCGACGTAAGGAGTCAGGGTTGGCTAGTGTGATGACGGCGGTGGAGTTAGGGTGGCGGAGTGAGGGTAGCGGCGGTGGAGATCGAGATGGCTGGTAGACGGTGTGTAGGATTAGGAATAAGCATGGCTTAGGGTTTGTGCTAAAGGAAGAGGGATTTGACCATTTGGGTTTAAGAATTTCTACCACTTTCTTTTATATTGGGCCAAAAGACAGCCCATTAAACACGGTTCTACATTTAGAACCGCCTTTAAATTAAATATGTGACTTAGGACAACATTAGGAACTCGAAAATGCGTCCGGACCTTAATTAAAGACAGTTCTGAAGGCAGAACCTCCTTAAATTAATTTCAAACCGCTTTTAAAATAAAATAAAAAGTGACCTAAGAGACACTTCCGAACTCAGAAATCATTTCTGACCCCAAATAAAAGCGATTCCGGTTTCTATAACAATGCCTTTAATAGAGCATTCTCTACTAATGCAAGAACAAAGCTAGCTTGGGGGAAACCCAAATTAAAGATTTATTTGCATTGTAATTTTTGCTCGTCACCCATTGTCTGACTAGATATTAGATTAATGAGTTTTTATCATATAATCAATTGATTTTAAATATGAGCACGTGATTCTAGTATTGTATTGAGTTTAAAGTTGGTTTGATCGATCCAGTCGGTATATATAATTTTCATTGAATGGTTGGTGACCTCTTTGAGTTTTTCGTTTGTACAATAAATAATACCGGGCATGTTAAGTTTGTCTCACTTTAATTGTTGATAAGGCTATAATTTAATATTTAAAATTATGGATCATCTCTGTATAGTATCAATTTCTTTTAGCATAGAATTTCGTGATTCAATGTGTAAAAAAGAAGTGGTGACACAGCATTAGAATAGATAGAGTTGTGGTCGATAAAGACGCCATGGATTTAATGAAAACATTTTGATTCAGATAAAGTAAAACTTAGCATGCCATTGCCTTCAATCTTTCCCGATTCCAATGGAAGATAAATAAAGTGGGTACCCTAAAGTAGGTACAAAAAATGTTTCAATTGTTATTAAAATCCTAATGAGAATACATCCATTAATGTTTCTGTTAGAAGCCAAATCATAATCTTCATACAGGAAGGAGCTGTCGGGAGCCAAGCCTAAGAATGTTGACCTGGCGGCGAGCGCGGAACAACCACCCTGAAAATTCAAAACAAATTGTAAGACCACAAATTTTAATGTTTAAGCTTGGCACTTTTTCTCCGTACACATTTTGATTATTCAACTTCATAGAGACTTACTATAATATCTAAGGAGAAATTCTTAGTAAAGTCGGCATGTCTAAAAGTTTATGCATAGTTTATTGTATTTTTTATATATTTTAAATGTTGTAATTCTTATTAAAATTTAAATATTGTATTTTAAAAGTTAAAACAAGTAATAATGTGCATTTGAATATGAAAATAAAAAATTTTATAATACAATTTTTTTAAAATTCAATATGTAATGTAACAAATGCAGTA
>JAULKK010000010.1:8344654-8359077 GCA_032355705.1 Rubia peregrina
TGTACACATAAAGAATCGTGATGCAGAAGCCCCCGTAGATGCAAGAATTGACCGTATAATGGATGCAAGCAACTTAAGGTAAATCACTTATGAAACACAGTAGGCCTATCGTTGTTCGACCATAGTTAACCAAGGGACAACTCTATTACTATATACATTAGAGCAGATGCATGAGCATCTGCCAATGGTAGAACCGACCATAGGATAAACTATGCAAGTTTTAGCTCAAACGGCAGCCCCTCTCTGTACGAAAAACATTTGGTTACGCCCAGTGGTGGAACTAGACCAAAATGTCAGCAGGGGCGGATTTTACACTAATTTTTTTTCCATCCAATTCATTAACAAAACTCATATTCACCAACATACTTATATACTCATATTCACTAACATACTCATATATGCAGATAACAACATACTTATATTCACTAACAATCTTTGCCGAGAAAATTGGCCAGATAAAAAATTCAAGGGCAAATGCAGAGGAATCAACAGATGGTAGAAAGCTATTGGTGGAAGGCGATCACAGGGCGAGGAAATTCTTAAATCTCGATAGACATTAAGCATGAATATGAAACCGCCAACTACCACAAAGCTAGGCTGATCATTGTCAAATACTAAGAACGGAAGCAAAAACCCGAGCCATCTGAATAATCAGCGATTCATATGCATGTCCACACGCACCAACCAGAAACAAAAACACAACTCACAAATGCTGATGATTTTAATTTCATATCACTAGCAATCTATGGCTTCACTGACCTGTCCTACTCCTCATATTCAAATACGACTCAAAAGGACACAGATGGAATCTAAACACGTCTGTCATACAGCACCGGTTGATTTCAATCTGCTTTACATACGAAATGAAGCATGTGCGGCAATTAGACTTTCAAAGAAAACATAGTGGGACGAAACTAGGAAAACCTACATACATAAATGCCACAAACAATACTGTAATAGCTAGATGTGTTGTGCAGAGTGAGTAAACCAACTATCAGACATAAAAGAAACCATGAATACACAGCCAAAGCAGATAGTTCCCAATAAACCAAGCTTCAAAAATAGTTAAGCCAACATCGAAAAGCCCGTATTCAGTATACTATTCTATAGAACCACCAAAATACTTCTTCATTCAGTAAAACTAGCTTTTGAACATAAATCTTTAGCTAATCAAACTAAACATGAACACAATCAAACTTCGAAAAATGACTCAAAATGTCACCTTTAGAAGTAGGAAGATCTTTGCCTCCTTTGTTGCAGTACTCCCTCATGGACACCAAAGTCTTCCCTCTGAATTCCGTAATCGTCACCCTCCTATTTTTCGACAACTACACACCTTACACCAATAAATACTAACAGAAACAAATCATCAGTAAAAAGGCAAGAAATTCATCTTTTCAATCCAACCAAAGACAAGATTTTGACAAAAGCCCAGAAGACCTACTTTGTATATAATGAGATCGCCGTCATCATCATACTCTTTCCTCTTCTTCTTTTTATCATCGCCGTCGCCATCCTCCTCTTCCTCCTCCGCCACCGCCGGCGCCGCCTCATCTTCCACTTTTGCGTTGTAGGTCGAGGTAGGAGTTGACGACCTGGCGGACGAACTTCTTCCGGGTCGAGTCGGAGAGGTCCAGCCCGAGCCTCTCGGATGCGGTTTTCCGGACCATGAATTCGGTCACCTCGTCCATGTTGCATATGCCGCTTCTGGATTTATTTTAGGCTGGATTTGAATGAGCTTTTGGTTTCTAAAACAGCCCACAGACTAAACAATTCAATAGGTAAATTTGGCCCCAAATTCAGCCCCTTCTTTGTCTAATTGTCTTCTACAGCAGTACAAGAGCTCTTCGTCTTCCACTTCCTGAACCAGAATCCAGTGGGCGGGGCAGGGGCGGGGCTGGGCTAGCAGGGGCGGGGCTGGGGTGGACTATATATACACCCCTCAGTCAACGGAGTTTGGGGGGCGGCCGCCCCTGCTCGTCCCCCCTTAGTTCCGCCGCTGCTTGCGCAAACTTAAATATCGGTTCCTTACAAATTTGTATAGATTTTTTTTCTTCAATTAGTATACTTTTTAATTTTAGTTATATATTTAAATTGGAGAAAGTGTAAGGTAAAATAGTATTTCCATATGTTATGAAAAGTTCAGGGTACTTTTTACCTTCAAAGTTATATTTTTTAATAAAATTTAAATATTTTATTTTAAAAGTTAAAACAAGTAATTATGTCGGTTTGAATTTATAAAAATAAAAAATATATAACATTTTAAATGTTTTTAACATTTTAAATTTAGTGTGTAATTTAACAAATGCAGTGTATAAAGTAAAAAATGCGTGGACTGTCAATAAGTTTATAGACAGAGTGTCTGTCACGAGACTCACTCTTTAAATTGATATACATAGCAATAGTATAATTTAAAATTTATCGTAATACGTAACTAATTTAATCTCAACTCTTAATACTGTATGTACGGTATAATCAATAATATTAATAGTGGGATGTGTTTCTTGAAAATCAATTTATATTTTGAATTACATTTTAAAATCATCTTTAAACTTCACAAATAAAATTAATTAAATTATCATTAACGCTTAATTAATGAATAATGTTGCAAGAAGTGTGTACAGTTAGAAATAGGTTTATACATAGATAAAACTGGGTTGGGTTAACTCCATAATATGTAGTTGAAAAGAATAACCATGAGTTGTGTATGTGACGTGGGATATAATTATTATAAAATATTTTTTATGAGGTTAGATTATTGATAATTCATGTCATACATGTTAGTGCTCAAAACCTCATACTACTCTCTCTTCATCTTTCATTGGCACACTTGCCATTTTAGCATGTTCATTTTATTTTATCACTTTTCAATTATGGCATACTTTAAGGTTGTTTTAGCCATTCATTTTACTTTTTCAACTTTCAATTCAATTCAATTCACACCACACAATTGGTATCTTCTAAAATCTTGTGTCCAAAAGTGAAGTGTCAAACATAGATGAACGGAGGGAGTAGCAATCATTACGTGAAACATTGCCATTACAAAAAATAACAATGATAGGACAGCTAATAAACCTTTCTTTAAACACACTTAGATGTAACTAAACTAAGGTTAGGTTGAATATAAAGAGACCTTACCAAATCCCTAAATCAGCAATAAATTAGGGCACAAAAGGAAATAGTAGAAAGATGGGGCATATCCAATTAAAAGATTCCAAAAAGGACCAAGACCACAAAAAAGGACTTGTTCCTCCTTCCCGGATAAGCTCGGTTTAACTTCTCTCTCCTGTCCACACCACAAAATGGAAAACTTTCTTCCTTATTTTGAATAGTTGCAGAGTGACACGTCACCCCCTCCATGGATAAGGACCCGCAGGCCGCTTTATCCCAAACACCAAGAACATCGCACCCGCCTATTTATAACCCCCCTAATTCTTCTTCCTTTTCAACACTCCCAGCTCTCTCATCCAATCCCATAATATATTGATATTATATTCAATTCATCCTTTTTATCCACATTTGGTTTCGTTAATCTGTTTGTAAGAAGGCCCTTTGGATCTCTGGCTGAAGTAATGGCGGCTGCTTTGGGTTTCGGGTCGGGTCGGGCGTCGTCTCCTTCTTCTCCCTGGGATCTGTTGAAGAAGAATGGCGGGAGGAAGAACAGATTCAGAGTCTCCTGCGTTAGCTCCTCTGTGGCGGATCCGTACAGGACGCTGAGAATCCATAGAGGGGCTTCTGAATCTGAGGTCAAGAAAGCTTTCCGAAAGCTTGCTCTTCAGGTGGGATTTTTTTTCCTTCAAAATTTTAATGGTTCCCTAATAAAATGATTTTGGCGGTGATTTGTTAATGGGTTTCTGTTTTAATGGCGTAAAAATCTGTTCTTTTTAGATTTTGAGCTGGGATTGAGATTTTGTTGGTTTTGTTTATACAGTATCATCCGGATGTGTACAGAGGAAATGGTAATTCTGCGGTCCAGTTTCACCATATCAATGAAGCATACGAAGTAAGTTTTTCCATTAATTTTCCACTGATTTACCAACCAGTTCCGATTTTCCACTGATTTACCAACCAGTTCTGATTTTCCACTGATTTACCAACCAGTTCTCTGTTGTTGAAAATTTGAAATGAATTTAACTTTAATGTGTTAGGTTGAGTGCTGTGTTAGTTAGCATGAAGAATTTCAAGGGAACACTCATTTTATAATGCTTTGATATGACATCTGAGGACCCAAATTGGAATGCATTAGAAACACTACTCTCAATCTGATTCCTTACTCAATACATGGACCAATAATAGAGAATCCATCATTTTCCCACTCTAATCAAGATAAAGCCAATTCCATCACTCCAAATTCAGTGTATGAATAATGAACCCTTTTCGTGACACATCAACAAAAAGACAAGCTTTATTAATGATTCATTTAGCTATATCCTCATCATCTTGAATAGAACTCATAATCTAGGGGACCCTTTGATCTTGGTTGTGAACTTTTATTGTATGATCAATGAACCCTTTTCATCACACATCACTAAAAGGATAATCTTTTTTGACTGATTCATCCAATAGCATCTGGAAAATAGGGACCATTTCGATTCTGATTCTGATCTTCGTGGTCGAATTTGCAGATGGTGATGAGTAATCTGAGGGCAGAAGCAGAGGAAGTGGAGGCAGCAGAAAGGGAGAGGTATGATGTGGGAACAGATGATACATTCAGAGGGATGAATGATCCAGATTGGGATATGTGGGAGGAATGGATGGGGTGGGAAGGAGCTGGAATCAGGGACTACTCTTCCCATATCAATCCTTACATTTGACCAAAATTTGCAGAGATTAAACTAAGCATTTGGCCCTAAGTTGTAATGAAAAAACATGGCATCACAGTCACAGATGATATGGTTGTGGCTTGAGTTTGTACATATGCTGTTTCTCAGTCCATTGTAAATAATTATGGTTCTGTTGTAAACTTTGTTGGTGGAAGGGAGCCCTATTTATGTACTCTCTTCCCGATTAATAAGATCAAAATTTGCTCATTTCCGTGTTCGATTCTGCAACATCGCTTGCTCATATCTCGCTGTAATAGATCAATCAAATGTAGGCTATTTGCGATAATTAATATGAAGGGTTGTATCCCCTAACATCCCCGTCATTGACGGTTTCAAATTTTTAAAAAAAATCTGCAACATCATATTTTCTTTGTACTCTGGTGTTACAAGTTACAACCAGCAACCAAACTAAGTTTCTCATCTCTTGTTCTCATGTTTCTTGTCCGATGAATATATTCTGCATCCAAATTTTGTGTTCAATCAAACATATTTGAACTATTAAGCTACAAATTTGAATTATAGAATTAGGGAACCTTACCGTATAAATGCTGATATATTGCCTTTTTGGTCTTTAATGGCAAGAATCTATTCATAGAATTTAAATCCCCTATTTTCCATATTCAATTTTTAACGACTGTTATTAGAGATGTTTACGGATCAGATTTGGATAGGGTTGCGATAAATTATATCTAAATCCATTTCCTTTTACCTTCAAGTCATATCCATATCTTCTATATCCGTAAAATGGATAAAAGTGAAGTTCATATTCATATTTTTAATTATTATTTAAGATAGACAAAAAGGAGTAGGATTATATTGTGAGAAAGCTAGTCTGTTAGACCAATCATAAAAAAAAAATCTCATTTTCATAACTTTTATTGTCAAATTATAATTATTTATACAATGCTACACATTTCAAAAGCTTTTCAAAGTTATAGAATCTCGTTACATTAAACAATAAAAAATATCAAATCAACTCATTAGTTACATCAACTATAAAACAACCTGATCGGTCGGTTTAAACAAAGAGGCATGGATCAATTTGAAACTTTATTGCCATCTTTAATTGTAAGATGCATCCCCAAATCTGTTTCCATCAATGGATTAAAACATTGATCAATGGCCAACCGTGGGCTGTAGCTTGGGCTTTATACCTTAAAGATATCATTGGTGTAGGATTCAAATGCAAACTACAGCCTTATTAGTTCTCCAATGCTAGTCTCTCATTGGAAAACATAAAAGACACTTAGGATTGATGTTTTGAAAATTTAATTTCCACATCCAATGCAAAAGTCAGTTTAGGGGGTTAATATGACGTGGATGACACATGAGGTGAGAGTATCAATTAAACCTTCTGTATTCGGACGTTTATATTGAAGCCATTGGTTCGTCAAATTACTAAATTTAACATTTATTTATTTACGATTCCAAATTTAAATGTAATATTTGGATTCCAATTTGAAAGTAGATTCACAATATAAACAAATTTTATTCACTTTATTATATTTTATTGATTTAAAATATTATGATCTATGTTTTAAAATTTAAAAATATTATGGAAACATAAAAGTAAAATTTAATTTACATTAAATTTAATTAGTGTGAATTATTATTTCTTAATTATAGTTAAGAATATATTTAATAGTTTTGTATTATTTGTTTATAAAAAGTGATAGTTATTAGAGTTTCTAATTATTAAATCTTAATTTTATTTAAATTAAATCAAATATACTGTATATAAATTTATTATTGAATAATTTGATAGAAAATAATTTCTTTCATACTAAAGTGATGGTAACTGACGCTCTTGCATTGGAGTGTAAAATTTCAAAAAACTTCTCAATCAAACCTCTCATATCCACGTCATATTGACGCCTAATAAAATGTTGACAAATGTCTCATATTCTTACTCACGACCCCTTAGCATTGTAGATGCTCTTAGTATAACACAGTGACTAAAAATAATTTGGATTCTAAGAAAGTTAGAAATATTACCTTTTGAGTTCTAACAATAAAAGTGAGCGGAAATTTATCCTCCGTCACTAAAAGAGGGACGGAGGAAGTAATTATTTTAAACATAGTTTTCAAGTCTCTATAAAAGTTATTATGTTATAACGGTACGTTAAGCCCAATTCGATTTGGAATATTAAATCATTTTCATATTTTCCTTCATTTTTTCTCATTTTTCACATTCCTCCTTACCTCATTCCGCCGCTCTCCATTTCATCTCCCCCTTTCTCTCTCACTCTCACTCTCACTATCCACCTCCGTAGAAACTACCATCATTTCCTAGCACCATCGGTGGTATTGTCATGACTATTTATTTTCCAATGCATTTGAGATAATTGGGGCAAATTGGATCGAATAAGTTGACATCTGTGAAGTTTGTTTCACCGAGGTAGATAGGTTTGTAGTCTGTCTCATCGGGGCAAATTGAGATCTCTAATAACTGTGAAGTTTGTTCAACCATCAAATTAGGTCGGATAATAGGTAGGGAGTGGGGTACGGAGGAATGAGTGGAAAATAGAAAAAAAATTATTTAAAAGAGATTTTTTAATAAAATGATTAAATAACTTTTGTAGAATTGGATTTTAACGATTGTTATGGTAGAGGGACCTAAAAACTATGTTTCAAAAGAGTTGGAGCAAAATTACGTTCACTTTTAATTTTACCGCTCGAAAAGTAGTACATTTAGACTTTCTTAGGGTCCAATAACAATAAACATGATCTCACATATTTGGTGAAAATACAAGAAATTTTAACTCAAAATTCATGTAATTCAAAAAAAAGTTACAACCAAACTAAAAATGACCCAAACTAAACCCGAATTAGATTCGGGTTTAGTTTGGGTCATTTTTTAGTTTTGGTAATTTTGAGGTCCGTGAAATTGATACAAATGCTCCATGCCCATCTGGCTTTGGAACCAGAACTAGGTTGGCCAACCACTCTGGGTAAAGCACTTCTTCAATAACTCCAGCCTTGAGAAGTTTTTCCACCTCCAATTTTATCGCCTCGACCCTCTTAGGGGCGAACATTCTCATTTTTTGCTTGATCGGTGTTATCAAGGGATTGGTGTTTAACTTGTGTACGGCTAGCTGCACCGGCACTCCGGTTAAGTCCGATGTATCCTAGGAAAACACATTGTAATATTGATCAAGTAGAGCTCTCAACTTTTATCTTACTGCTTCTGGCATCATTTTCCTAAAAGCCACCGTTCTGAAGTCTCGAATGGGAAGTTACTAAGTATCAAATGGTCCAACTTCCCCATGCACTGAGGCTACGTCTTTCATCCTCCCTACTCATTTTACTGCTTCGTAGTTACCACTCCTAGCCATCATCTGATCACCTCGAATAGTGCCACTCTGTTGCTCGTTGGGAACTTCATCATCAAATGGTATGGTGACCACACGGCTCTGGCTTAACACATCCACGACCTTCCAATGTCACATTCTAAGGGGGGAAATCATCGATGACTGCCAAGCTACCTTGTATCGTAACTCCTTTATCTCCATCTGCAACCCTGACTGGAAAAGTGATTTCCCCAATGGGTACACTGTCTTTCCTGTGAATCCTGACAGTGGAAAAGTTGACTTTTCAAATTTACACTTCCGATTCCAAGCTGATCGAAGCATTCTAAGAACATTATCTCCCCCTTTCTTCCATTATCAACAAACACCCTCTTAACCAGAGAAGTTCCAACTATGGCAAAAATCACTAAAGGATCGGTGTGAGGAGTTTTGTTTGAGACTGCACCCGTTTTTGAAAATGTAATCGTCTCATCAGGCTAGACTCTTTTACCCACATGCTCTCTTGCTAATTTATGCCTTGAGTCAGTTTTCATCACTGTGTTTCAAGATCTTTCTCCAACAACTCCACTGATGATATTGACTACCCTGTGCACCGTGGGATTCTCCTCGTTCCTATTCCTATTCTCCGTTGGTGGATTTTTTCGTGGTTCCTTGTGGCGCTCCTGTTGCTACCCTTGAGGACCACAATTCCCCCTATTCCCAGCGTAATAGTTTCTCTTGAAGACCATCTGTTCCCTCGTCTATCCTTTAGCTTCGAATGACCCTCTCGAAATGGTTTGCAAAATGACTCCTTTAGGAGACCTTCCTTTTCACACCAATCAAACTCGATTTTAAAGTGGGTAAAATCGCTTGTGTGATAGTCGTAATCCCTGTCATGATCACAAAACTTGTTTGCGGCTCTCTTGGCAACATAGGCTCTGCTTTCCTAATTCATCAGAGGGGATGATCTAAAGATTCCCCTATGGATACTCTAAATTTCTACTGGGAAGCGACGCATGGGTGTGTATGTTTTGAAATCTGGTCTCTCCATGGGTCTCTTTGCTCGAGAGTTAATGTGATTTGGTGTTTGGCCATTGCCCCCTATCTTTTTCTTCGAGTTTGTTCCTTTACCTTCGAATGTTGCTGAAGCATTTTAGGAGTCTTTGCTGTCAGCTTCTTATAACGCTCCAAATTCTCCACCCCTAGTAAGTAACCTTGAACAATCTCCTTGTCCGTACTTTTAACTACAGCCAAACTCTCATCCACATACTTGTGGTCAAATGCAGTGATAGAACTTTTTTTGGCACTACCGACTCAAGAGGGCCCCACTGATATCTTGATACGATTGCAACGAACCTCTTGGTAACTTTTTAAACCACTCATATGCCTTTCCACGAAGGTAGCTGCCCACAAGCTTACAAGTCAACCTCTCATCAAAGTCTCGAGAGTTCATTAAACTGAGAAAAGTCTGAATAAACTTGTGGGGTCTGTGTTTCCTGCATAGGTGAGATGTCCTTCTGGTGTCTTCGTATCACCTGGACAACAAACCAACGTCACCACTGAGCTGAAAGGAGATCATGCAGTTTGTCCAGTTGGGCCTATCAGCCTTTCCAACTTCCTTCCCAATGCATTCTCAGCTTCACCGAGTGAACGATCCCTGGCCTGGTCCTGCCTCCGATGGGGGTCTCCACATGGGAAGACATACATATACTGTGAGGAAATTTGCCCTGGGTAAATATTGACTCCCATGTTCCCAGAGTATGCAAGGGGAATAAATCCTTGTCCATGATGGTCCAAAACTCCATAATCGCCTCGTGCAAAGCTTAGTTGGCTTGAAATCCCAGATATTGGCATGACTTCTTGATCATTTTCAACACCTTAGAATGAATACACAAGCATCGAGGCGGAAGTAGGATAATTCACTTGCATATATTCGGGGAAAGAGGGTTGTGGCCTCGGCTGTGCAGCTTTCATTGCGTATCCCAGGTATGAAACTCACAACATATGGCTTGCCAAGGGTAAGGGTCTCACTTGTGCCTCTAGGGATAACAATGACCTGGAAACTAGGCATCATAATTATCGATGACTCAGGGACCATCGAATGGGGGGACGACTTGGTACCCTCACTGCCATCAGCATCTGATCAAAATCATGTGCCGTCTCTGCTACCGTAGCCACAATACTCTGATTTTCCTGAATCCTTTGCTCATAAGCCTCGATATACAAGTCACCAGAACATTCTGTGAGATGACCATCAACACCTTGCAATCCAAACAATGACATCGCGGTGCCGATTCCCACTGTCGGTTCTATAATGACTTCCATATCCTTCGATACATCTGGTGGATCCCCCTACTGCGATATTTCAACCACTAGGATCGGTAGATAAAGATTCATCGATGCTTCAACTAGAATCATCTCCACACTTCGAGCTGTCATGGTAGTAGTCATCCTCGCCTACTTGGGCATGTACGAAGATCTGATTTCACCATCGGCGCCAATTTTCTTGATCCGCAACCTCTCACTCTGTCGAGTAGAAGTTGTAGATGCCGACATACACCAAAGGATCTAGATCTGACTTCTAATCGGGTCTCACTGGGCATACCAATGAATGTATCTCGGACACAATCTAAGCCCAATCCCGATCACCTCCTATGTACTCTCGACCTACAAGGAAGACAAACCCCTGAGCAATCTGGGGGAGATTCTCTGACGCCCAAGTTAGTCTTGGAATACATGCCAATGAATAGGTAAAGTAGGCAGAAAGTGAGAGAGTCCCCAAAATAGAAAGCATACCTTTGCATTTATATTCCCCCAAAACCTGGTACCCTAGGCCTGTGACTTAACTCCTTTCTCCGCATAATAAAGAGGCCCGTGGCGATAGATCACCATGTGTGCCCCAAATAATAATTTTAGGTTTTTGGCTTTAGCCAAAATATTGTGTATGCTATACCATAGAGGTAAGTTTTGAGAAAAAAAAGCGGGAACGGAAAGCAGAGACCGTTTCTAATGTGTCAGTGAAATACTATAGATTTGGAATTTGGTAGGGTAGTTGGGGATTCATCCTCTTCTAAATGAGCCAACTTAACATTGTCTAGTATGTGATGTTGAGGGAGTAGGGTTGAGATGAGTTTTGATACCTTCGAGGACATCACATATAGCTGTATCTCATACTCCTCGTTGTTGTGTGTTGAAGCCCTTTTCCCCTTACACTTTTTGGCCATTGAATTTTTCAATGAGGGTAAGCGCAACGAAGCTTCCTCTAATTCGGCATGCCCAAATTTTGAAGGCCTCAACAAACCCTTACCTTTCCCATGTTTCGGCTGAGATAAACCTTCTGGGAAGATTCTTCTCCGGAAAGGATACCTTTATTTGAGGCAGATTCAACATTATTTGGGAGATTACCACTTCCTCGAAACAATCCACTCTGATGTTTGAATGGTCGTTTCTTCCTCAGAGCGCTCAAGGCTGAGACCCCCCCTCATTAGGATTCTTTTCTATACTAGAATCTTAATCTTTACGAGGGCTTGGAGATTTGGAAGCCATTGGAAGGAAAATAGGGAGTAGATAAGGGAAAAGGAAATAACTTACAAGTGGAAGGATTTAAAATTTAGAATGGATGTTGAAGGAATTGGGATTTTGAGAAGTGCGCTTCAAATAACCTGCAAAATGGAAGAATGAAGGATGAGAATGACGGTTTAAATGAGATAATGGGGGCTGCGGTTACCAAAAAGGTAATGATTACCTTGAAAAAGAGAGAAAATATGAAAAGATGAGAAAATGTGAGGTGAAACACGACTAATAATTCCCACGCGATAAGAGATATCTGCTCAACAAGTTTTCACGCACCACATGTGCGCATTTTTGAATTCTAAAAAGAAAAAAGTTATTAAGAAAACTAAAGTGCTTCAATTGTGTCGTAACATTCGAATCTTATTCTTTAAAAACTTCGAACATATCCGCACTTCAGGTTTTGTGGGACCTTTTGATAGTACTCTCACGAGTTAGGCCTTGGCCCATGACAAGAAGTCTTTCCGTTAAGCCCAACTTAATTAAGGTTATAATGCAGTTAATGCAAGCGGTTACAATGGAGACAATTGTGCTTGGAGTTAGTGTTTCAGTTACATACAATCACCGCTAGGATTATAGCTTTAAATATCAAGGTATGTTGTTATTTACAATTCATTCACTATTTTCTGACCAACAAACTCGTATTAACTTAGGTATTGGAGAGTTTTCCCCAGAGATTTCTCGGGGATTTTTTTTTTTTGCAGATCATAGCCAAGGATTTGGATACGGGGCTCGATCGATTCCAAATGCATCACCTCCCATAATCATAAGTAAATGGATAGTAAATTCAACCAAATCCTCATCCGATCCCGCCCAATTTGTCACCCATACCTGCATATAATAAACAAATAGGATGACAATGAGTCACCTTATCTTAAACCTCATGTCTCTCCCAAGCATGACCGCAAAGGTTACAAATGAATTGCAATGATTACCAAGATTTATGAATTGTTCGGCAGACCCCATAGATTGGAGGACTTTAAACAGGAAAAATCTATAGGCCTTATCAAAGACTTTATTCCTATCTAATTTACATACATGTAACTCTTCTTTCCTATTATTTTATTTTTGCTCTTTTTGTAATGACATGATTCATGTGCTAGTAGGATATCATTGGACATGAATCGATTTGGCACAATAAGATATTGCCAATGATGCGACAAAGCATATTATATATATATATATATGTATTTAGAGATAATACAATAAGTAACATTGCATAGACTTGTTTGTCCGAATTGCCTTACCTCGGTAGCCTTCTTTACCTTTGGAATGAGAACTACCGTTGTACACTAATATTATTTATTGGCCCTTCTTTCCTACTATTTTATTTTTGCTTTTTATGTAATGACATGCTTCATGTGCTAGTAGGATATCATTGGACATGAGTCGATTTGGCACAATAAGATATTGCCAATGATACGACAAAGCATTTTTTTAAATATATATTTAGAGAAAATACAATAAATAACATTGCATAAACTTGTTTGTCTGAATTGCCTTACCTTGGTAGGCTTCTTTACCTTTGGAGTGAGAACTATCGTTGTACACTAATATTATCTATTGACCCATTCTTTCCTACTATTTTATTTTTACTTTTTATGCAATGACATGCTTCATGTGCTAGTAGGGTATCATTGGACAAGAGTCGATTTGGCACAATAAGATATTTCCAATGATGCGACAAAGCATATTCAATATATATATATATATTTAGAGATAATACAATAAGTAATATTGCATAAATTTATTTGTCCGAACTGCCTTACCTCGGTAGGCTTATTGAATGAGAACTACCGGGAAACTAATCATCTACTCGTCTCTGTCTCTAAACTCTCTCGCCCAAAAGTTTCAAAACCCTAGCACCACTCTTTTGGGGGGGCCGCCGCCGCTCATTTCCGGCGGCCTCCCCACCTCACCCCTTCCCACCACTGATTTTGCTTTCTTCCTTCCCCCCCTAAGACGCTCCCGGTGTTTCACAATCCTCCGACGACCAAAAAGAAAAGCTTCCATTTCTCTACCACCCGAGCCTGAGCTTGTTGTTTATTGCGTCCGGTGAAGATCCCCAAGTAGCGGTTGGCTGTAGCTACGGCAGCCACGTAGTGCCGAGACTGGGACACACCTAACCGGAAGGCTTACTTTTCGAGGCCGGGAGGTTTAGAGACTTCATGCTGATTTATAATCTCCGATCCGGAGTTTTTTGCTCAAGGAGAGGCTCCATGATTCAGCGGATGTCATCCACGTTTCATCGCCGAGGGCCACGCGCGGCTGGTCCTGGCCACGCGCCGCCACGACCGCCACGAACGCCCAAGCCAGCAACTGCCGGACGCACTGAACCGCCACTCCATCACCGGAGAAAAGTTTGTTTCTTTTTTGATTCATTTTCTGTTTTTCAGTTCTCTTCAAAAAGTGGTGTTATTGGGGTGGATTTTCGATTTATTTTGGCTTTGTTTTCTTCGTGTTAAGTAGTTTATATCCTAGCTTTCTCTTTCTCTTTTGCAAAACTTGGTACAGGGGCGGGTTTAACCATCAATTGTTGGAATAATGTTAGTCATTAGGTTTTCCATTCTGAGTCTGAAAATTACTGAATCCCGTTCATAGAGAAATCTTGTTGTAACCTCCTTTAGCGGCTCTACGTCAGAGCTTATGCAACTAGTGCTTTCCTTCTTCTGAAAATTGCTTAGATGAAAGTCACGAACTTGGAAGCACCCAAAGCAGCTGGATCTGCAAGTCACACAATGAC
>JAULKK010000010.1:8369905-8381299 GCA_032355705.1 Rubia peregrina
TAAAAACTTTTGTAATCGATGTTTTTTTATCTCATGTTGATCTTTTTCATTTTCTCGGTGAGTTTTAGGTGAAACGAGTTGATGTTTGTAGTTTTGGGTGACATAGGTTGATTTTTTGTAGTGTTTTTTCCTTATGTTGACGTTTTTTCATTTCGGGGTGAAGTTTAGGTGATAGGAATTGATGTTTTTAGTTTTCAGTTGATATTAGTTGATTTTTGTAGTTTTTTAAATTAAAAAATTGATAATTGAAGCCTTGTTTATGTTTTTATGATTTTAAATTGATGTTTTGTTAGCTGTAGTCGACGTTTTTTCAAATTTTATCGATTTTATCTGATTATATATATTTATATATTTTTTGTTGTTGTTTTATTTTGAATTTTTCTCTATTTTTTAGTTGATATTTTATGATTTTTCGTTGATGTTCTGCTATTTTTTGTTGATGTTTATACTTTTTTAGTTTGATGATCATATTAATTATTTGTATTTTAAAAATATTTGTTAATAATTATTTCGAATATTTCATTTTTTTTTGCAGATGGTGGGAAAATGATGGGGGAAAATTGGACAAAAAAGACCCTGAAGAAATATTAGTGATAGGTCCCTGTAAAATTATTAGAGATAGGTCCCTATAAAATTATTAGAGATAGATCCTTGTAAAATTATTAGAGATAGGTCCATGAAGCTAGAATATAATTAGAATTGCATAAAGACCTCTGCCTATAGTTTAGGCTACCTCACAGGAGACCATCATTTTGTTAAATCGCACATTGTATTTTACTATCTTGTGCTCTAATTGTTATTTTTTAATTAAAAAATTCTTGTTAATCCCGTTCGGCGAACTTGTAAACCTCACTGGAAATCAAAGAAGTCTTTTTCCATCCTACGCCAGAGAAACTCATCCCCGATCGCTTCCTACGATTGTGAAACCCATTCTCATAACTAACCCTCTACCTAGCGAACCCTCCCCCTCTAGGCAAGAAATCCACCCCTAACATACGGAACCCATCCTCGCAGAGAAGAAACCACTTCCCTCCAACAGACTAACCCTCATCCCGATGAACGAAATTCGCACCCCAACCAAAGTAAATAAAAAAGAATCAGGGGAAGGGAGTCAAATCTCGGTTTAGTATCAATAGAAGGTTTCAATTACTCGAGGTGAAAGTAGACATAGGCCAGGTAGGAGAACTTTACTTTTTACCTGCTCAATAGAACTATTCATTTCGGTTTTGCATTCAGACATCAACTTAGAGGACGAGATACACAATCAAAAGTGTCAGATACGCCATCGTCCATAACCTTATTTGAAGGCCTCACTCCCCTACTCTGAAGCATATTTAGAAGGGTCGAGTATTAGGACTCGTTTAAACACTTTTTAGAATGTCTATTCTATTATAAGGTAGAAGCATATTAGCTTGGGCACGCAAACATGTTCTCATGCCCACAACCAAAACTTTAGTTTCAGTTTACTGATAACATTTACCACAAAACAATATGGGGTCCGTATTTGGCCCCTCATCCAAAGGTGGAGGGATTTGTAAGTGAACACATATGTAATCACGGGAGGTGAGCGCCTATTTTAGCAACCTACCCTCGTCAAACATCTCGATGCATCTATACTATTTTATCATGTTCACGACTTGGGGGAGAGAAGAGTTTAAGTGATGAGCTGAACGGGGGAAGGGGTGGCGAGTTAAGAGGAGGATTTAGGCTGTAAGTTTGGGGGTGGGAAATGAGCTCAGAGGAGAGGTTGCAGCTACGAAGTTGAGGCAACCAGGGGAGGGGTGGTTCAGCATGGTGGTGGTTGGGTGTTGGCTGCAACTGTTGGGTGGGGATGTCTCTAGAAGGTTGATAAGGTAGGTATCTCTAGATGACTGATGGAGTAGGGTGTGTCTAGAGGGTCGGGATGGGAGTTTTTAGAGAGCCAATGCATGTGGTTGATGGTAATTTTGGACATAGATTTTTATGGAAGAATCGATCGATTGTATTTTTTAAAAATTGAAATATAAAACACAAAGTAAGTCTGAAAAATTAAAAAGATCAAAATGATTGCAAATAAAAAAGAAGAGCCAGTGCTCAAATAACCTTATGTTTTGGTCGAAAGTGTCAATCTAACCCTATAAAGTTAAAGTGCAAATATAGCCCCAAGTTTTGGACGAAAATACCAATCTAACCCCGACAACATGGAATTGGCCAGAATTTAGTAAAATGACCACTATACCCTTGTTGAATTTTTTAAAATAAAATTTGAAAGGACTATTTGACCCTCAAGGTTTTTCCTTTATTCCTTTAGACCTAGCATTTTACCCTTGTTTATTCGTAATTATGAACCTATTTTACACCCCGCCGCTCATCTTCTCCGTCGTTCGTCCTTCTTTGCCTCCTCCATGAATTTTTCTTCATTCTTTCCCAGAAAATCCTCAAACCCCTCCATGAAATTGCAAATGCTCCATTCTCTTCCGCCTCTCTCCTCCCACAGAAGTGATGCAACTATTTTTTCTTCTTCTTTTCTGCCACGACCACAAAAAATGACCACTTCTTCTTCGCCATGACCACGAATGGTGTTCCGGTGGCACCTTCTTCTTATTCCCTGCGGAAACGTAGTGAAATGTTTGGTGATATGGGAGATGCAGCGGCACCGTCTTCTTCTTCAACATTGGATATGACGGGTGGGTTGGGGTAGTGGGTGGGCTATGGTGGCAGGAGCGGGGCTGGGGGTGAAAAAGTGGTGAAAGATCTGGAGGTGTGAGTGGGTGTTGAGAATGATAGTGAATCGGGTTGATGTTTGGCATCGGGTTGTGTAGTGGAAAAATGGCACAGAGCAGTGGTGGCAGAGAAGGGCGCAGAGCAGCAATGACGGTGATGGTTAAAGAAGATCAGTGGTGGTGGAGAAGCAACGAAGAAGTGGCGGATTAGCGATGGTGGCGGCGGAGGTGGAGCAGTGGTGGCGAAGCCGCGACGATGGTGGTGGAGTAGCGATGCAGGCACTTTTTAATCAAACCAAGTTTTACTTTAGCAAGTGGTAGTTTTTTCATGAAATTTTTAGTTTTAAACCCAGTGGTATTTTTATCTTTTGGAAAATATACAAATATAACCCTATATAATTGAGAAAGTGCAGATATAATTCTAAGATAATTATTAGTGCAAAAATAACACCAACTACTTTACATAAGTGCAACCATAACCCAAAAGACTATATTCTGGCATTGAATGACCATTTTTGGTCATTGACCAACTGAAAATAACCAAAATGCCTTTCCAGTTTAAAACAAAATTTTAAAAGACATAAGTGCCCTTTAACCCACCACTATACTGCCACCACCGTCACTGATCCACCACCTTCACCATGCTACCACTGCCATCCACCACCATCATCCACCACTGCCATCCACCACCATCATCCACCACCATCAACCTCACCCGACCACCACCACAAACCTCTCCTGGCCACTATCACCACCAACCTCTCTCGGCCACCACCAACCCTTCCCATCCTCACTCTTCATCCCATCCAACTCCAATCCATAATACCGAGGCCCTTGTAAATTAGCAAACGAATCTGACAGTTCCCCCATTCTCAAAGTCTAGGATTTAGGCTGGCAAACAAGAAGCGGTAGCAAATGAATTCAACATACTCAAAGTATAAAATCAGAGTCAGTAAAACTAAAAAGGAACAAGTTTTACTACTACGTTTACGAATTGCCAATTCTGAGAGCAAATTAACAATAAACAAAAAAGTTCCGATTGAAGAATGTGGGTCAGAAAGTGGGTCAGAAAAGGAACCTGAGGAGACGGAGGGGAGGTGGCGGTGAATTTGAGGGCGGCTTTGGCGATGGCGGAAGAAGAAGAAGTTTGGAGCAGATCTAGGAAAAGGAAAATGGCCAATACAGCGATGCTGCTTAACACCAATTTACGAATGCTGAAGTTGCTTGTGCATTGGAGTATTGCAGGCCGTCAACCATCGGCATCAGAAGGCTGCGAAAGTTTTGTGGTGGTGGTGGTGGTTTGAGGCGGTGGTGAATGGGGCCATATTTGGCGATTTGCTAAATGTTTTGCTTATTTGAAGGAGCTCAAAAGGTGCCTCAAGATGGTCAAGCCCAAGAGGATTCCCGTGCCAGAGGACGTCTCTTTGCGTCGAAGAAGCTGCGCATTGATGATGTCGGGGCTAGCGTGATGGAGGCGGACCACCCATTTCTGGGTCAAATCTAGAAACGAACAGGCTTGGCATCTGCATTGGTGCTTGGGTTACCACTTCGGTCGGTGATAACTTCAAGCTGGAAGCGATGGGGCGGCGCAACAGCTGAAATGAAGTTTGAAGATGAAGAAGATTAGGGTTTCATGGTATGGAGATAGTTTAATGCTTTGTTTTTTTATTTTTCTACAGAGGGGTAAAATCATATTTTCACTGAATTCCGGTCTTAAACTATCGGAAAAGGTTACATTTGAACATACACTAACTATCTGGGTTAAATTTACACTTTCAATAATCACAGGGCTATATGTGCACTTTCGTAAATTATGTAGGGTTATATATGCACTTCGCTCTTATATTTTCATACATGGTCAATGCCTGCATTCTTTCAATCTACATCGGAATAGTTCAATTTTGGTTACATCGGAGCAATTGCTCAAAATTTTAGAGTTAGAATTGCACTTTCAATTTTTATAGGATTAGATAGACACTTTAAGTAATTGGATCAGTTTTGTATTTTCCCCAAAAATTAATTATACTCCTATGTCTCAACGTAAAGTTTCTAAAAACATTTTGCATTGGCACATGCTGATGTGTAGGGAAAATGAGGAATTAAAATGACTAGACCGAATTTTAACCACAAATTTCAAACAAAATAAGAAATAAGAACATTTGATTGGATCAGATGAAAAATGAAAAATAGTAACCTTATCCATGAATAGAGAGAACTTAATTTTAATATTTTTAATTTAAAACAAAAATATATAAAAGAATATAAATACATAAAGTGTTTAACTAAAATAGTTGATGTAACTTAACAATCAAAAATAGCTTTATCATACGGTGAGATAAATTTGGCTCTATCATAAGATAAATTTCTTTTTGAAATTTGTCTCCATTACGATAAAGAAAAAAAGATTGTCCCTATGTGAAAGGAATCTGGAACTGGACAAATTTTGTGTCAAAATCAAACTAGAGTGCGTCACTCACTTGGTTTTCGATTCAGTTAAACTAAACTAAAATAAATTTATACAGTAGTGCAATTTAATACTTATAATTATCCAACTTATTTGAGTTAAACTGAATTCGCATGTATGGCAGAAACTAAGAACCCTATTTACTCCCTTCATTTATCTATTTGTGACACACTTACTTTATTAAGATGTTTCTTTTTAAATGACACGGTTTCTATTTTTGACAGGATTCGTTCAATTTCATCTGCTCATCCTACTTTTTACTTTCTACATTCAATTTCATACACTAATTTCTTTAGTTATACCAATTATAAATGATTTTATCTAACAATTACTTAGTTTAAAACAAGATTTAGGGTAAATAAAAACATATTAACAATAAATATTTCTCCCTCCATTCTGTAGAATATGATGGAATTACTTTAATTTTGACCCTCTCTTATACAAGCTGATGTTACACGAAATGACTGTGAATAAATAGATATATTTCAGAAAACAGTGGACTCGATATGAAAGTTGATGAAATTAAATAGAACGTTGTGAAATATATATATTTTTATCATTTAAAATAATTTTTAAATTATATTATTTTTATTGGAATGGATGGAAAAATAATAAAGAAATTGTATCAATTTTACTGCTACTTATGTCATATTCTAATATCTTTAACAGCCATTAAGGAAATATTTTCTTCTTCTTTAAGGAAACGAATACTTTAAAGTCTGAAGAAGATTAGAATAATAACATTAGATAAAATATTCCTTCGATAAATTTCTTCAATTTAATACAAGTTTTTGTGAGAATAAAACCATTCACAATGTCAATGCAAATGGTATTAGAAGAACACAACATTGACGAATTCATCCCACCGCTTTACACAGGATAAGATTGTTTTGTTTATAATATTTACATACTTGTACGTTCAAAATAAAACAAATTCTTAGAAAAAAATAAAAAAATAAAAAGTCCAAATTTCTTTTTACAGAAAAAGGTTTTATGACTTTTTCATGAAGTGTAAGGAATTTTTAGAAAAGTGAACAATATTCAACAAAAACTGCCAAACTTGATGGTATTCATGAAGTGGCCCAAGTATCAGATGAAGGGGACAAGGAATGATGCAAAGAATCCAATGAAATTTGAAAGTGAAAAGTTAAGGTAAAAGTAATTCTACAAATTATATGTACTTCTGAGCCAAGAAAAGTCAAGAGAATGAACATTAAAGTTTCTAAACTAACTCAACCAAGTTGGTTGATTCAATTTAAAGCAAAGGGTCTTTCTCAAAAAATGAGAAGGAAAAAAGGGCAAAATGCAACATTTATTTATTGATAACTTGCCTCTTCAAATGTAAACCCTAATAAGAATAAGGAAAAAAAATGACGACCCATTTATTTTGTTGCTATATTTTATGCAATACTACCTTATTTTTATTTATATTATTTCAAATTGTATAATCTTCTTAGGTATGATGGTCGTACTTGCACACGATAATCTTATGATAAGAGTTATCGAGTGTCAACTGCTGAGTGCATCCGTGTGTCTGTTGCTTGTAATAGTCTATTCAATGTATTGAAGGAGATCATAAGGCTTTGGCATGCTCCTAAAACTAGACAAGAATCAAGAATGTCTGCTGCTGCAACTGAGTTGAACTGAACAAGAATGCATCTACTTACACCAAACAATTAAACCTCATAATATAACAAATACTATAACCAATTGATCTATCTAGTAACTAGCCTTTGTGGAAATACATCACTTATCATCAGTTAACACTAAGTCCCTCAAGAACTCATTCAGGATTGCTCTTCAGTCTCCTCCTTGACCTGCTATACAACTTAGAAGGAGGAGGAGACGGTGAAAACTCAAATGGCAATGGCGCGAGTTCCATTTCCCCTTTCAAGTTCTTCACAATGTCGCCAATGCTTGGTCTCATTTCGGGAACTTTCTGCAAGCAAGAAAGTGCTAAATGTATGCACAAGCTAGCTTGTTCCTTGTTATAGTCATCTCTGAGTTTTTCATCCATGATTTCAAGCACATTTCCCACATGAGCCAAATGCCTGCACCAGCTTATCAGATTAGCCCTCTCGAGCTTCATAGGGGACGCGAGAACATGTAACGGCCTTCTCCCGGACACAATCACGAGGACCAGAACACCAAAACTGTAAATGTCTGAATTCTCCATTAGGATTCCACATCCACCGTATTCTGGTGCAATGTAGCATAGAGTGCCCCTCATACTCGTCGTGCTGCTCAGTTCTCGGCTGAAGAGATCGCCACTCCACATCTCATCAACTGATTTACCATTCTTCTTCTTTTTCCATCCCTTTCTGAAGCTGAACTCGCCTTCTTCCTCTTCTTCATCGCCCTCCTCATCCTTCGCCTGTTGTTGCCTTACTCTCGTGTTGAAACAGATTCGCTTTGCTAAACTGAAATGCAGCGCTTTGAACAGATTCTTCCTCTTTACACCGATCTTTCTAGCCTTCTTTTTAGTTAGTACATCAAGATGCTCCTCTTTCCACCATTCTTGCATCTTCTTGTGCTTCTTGATCTCAACTTTTTCAGCTTCTTGTGACTTGATCTCGACTTTTTCTTCCACCTTATGAACCTGCATTGCATCATCCTTATCCAATGCACATTTCTTCTCCTCGTCCCAATCAGGAGTTGTTGACTCGCTTATTTGACTCCCAATCCATTCCATCACATAATCTTTGCTGCACAGCTCCCCACTCCCATCCTGCCTCCACCACCAGTCTTTCCCCCATTGTTTTACGCCGAAAACACCATCATCACCATTAAGAACCGAGTTGGAGCTCGAGTTCGGACTTTCAGTAGTTGACAGCTCCTTCCCCTTCCCACCATTGCAATTCAAGGAAGCGATTTTTACCTGTTTATTGTTCGTTGAAGATGATGAAGCTTGCAAAGCCAGAGCAAAATCAACCTCACTTTCAACAGGAGGACTTAAATCCAAATTCCCAGAAAGTTCTTGGCTCTTACCTAATTCTTGGCTGAATAAATCAACTCCGAAATCAACATCAGACTTCAACCTGGACAACCCAAAATCAGAAAGCTTAGCTCTGAAATCCGAATCGAGCAACACATTGCTCGGCTTCACATCGCCATGAATCACCGGGGGATCGCATTCGAGGTGCAGAAACGCAAGAGCCTGAGCAATATCAGATATAATCTCAAACCTCTTACTCCAATTCAAGCTCAAATTAGAAGACGCAGAAAACAAAGACTCCTGCAAACTTCGATTAGGCATGTACTCGTACACAACTATCCTATAACTCTTATCCACACAGAACCCCAAGAGATTAGCTATAAGCGGCGATCTCAGCCCGCCAAGAACCTGAAGCTCGTTCTGGAACTCCCTCTCGCTCTGCAAAGACCCCGGATCAAGAACCTTCACTGCAACCATTTTCCCATCTTCAAGGATTCCCCTGTACACAGTACCCGAACCACCTTTGCCAATGGCGCTCGAGTCGCTGAATCCATTTGTGGCGCTCTTGAGCTCCCTGTAAGTGAACCTCTGCAGCTTCACGAGCGATGCGACAGAAGAATCGAATGGGCTGGTGCGCGAACGGTGGACTAATGAAAACCAGAGGTAGTAGAGGAAGTAGAGGACGGCGAAAAGGATGATCAGAGAAGCAGAGACTGTGATTGCGAGGAAATATGGAGATGGTTTTGGGGTTGAATTTGCAGAGAGCGGCTGTCTTGAAGGCATTGTGCTTATTTGTTCATGTGTTTTTGTTTTCTTGAAGAAGGTGTTCTTGAAGGAAGGTGTGTGGAGTGGTGTGCTGTACAGTTGGATGATGAAGAGGTTGATTCGTTTATGATGATGGGGTTTAGAGGAGGATTAAGATATGTTTTAATGGCTGATAATGGGGTTTGTAATTTGGAGAGAATGCACTGGTTATTGGTGCTTTGAAGAAGAAGAAGGAGCATGAAGTGAAGTCTTGCGTATGTGTGGCTCGTTTGTGTTGTCTTTTTTTCGCCAAAGTTGAGAGTTGGAGTTTAGGATCCATCTTAATACTCTATCATGGGTTAGTGGATTAAATACTCCATCTCTATCATCAAAATTCATGAAATTTTGTACGTGGGAGAATTGAATATATGGGGTGAGTGACCAATAAAGTTGGTGAATAAAAAATGGAAAAAATAAACATAAATTACACAATTATTATTTTACAGTTAATACTGTTAAACTTTTAGAGTCTGTCTCTTGAAAGACAGTCTTTTCATAAGTTATGGAAAGACCAAGGTTTAAACTGTAAATTTGAAGAAATCAAAATAAAATTTTCGGGTTGTATTAATCGGGTCATAAACTCATCACTCATACATGTTGCATAATAAATTTTTAATATTGCAACTAAAATCTTTTACCTTTCTATAATTTCAATTCAACCCCATCTTTCCATATGTCTATGGAAAGACGGTCTTTCCCAAGATTTTGCCTAATAATTTTGCAAAAAAATGATATTTAGAAAATAGACGTTAACATGAATCTTACAATATCTCTCATGATGTTTTTATTGTAGATATATAAATTAATATTTAGGGTCAAAATTTATCAAATTTGACTTTGAAAAAATAAATAGTCTAATAATTGTGGGAATGGAGGGAGAAGTTAATATATTAAGAAATTAGATCCGGGGAGTAATTAGTTTCGTGTACTCCAATGAATTAGTTAGGTGGGCGATACAATAATATGAATCAAAATTGAGGCAGTGAGATGAAAGAACTCGATCCAATTCAGAATTTCAACGAAATGTCGACACTTTTCCTCAGTGATTCCCATTCTCAATCCCAAACAAATACTCCACCCTTCTCACCTTCACTCGGTCTAACACTAATGTCGACACCCATACTCCATCCACGACCAAGAATCACATTCCAGAAAATTGTCCAAATTCTCACTGCACACTCTTCCCACCCCTATAAGGTGCTCCCAGCATCATATCACAATCACAATCACAATCACAATTACAATCAAAACAGCATAATATTGACTCGAATAAAAGGGCTCTCACTTTTTTCTTCATTTTCATTTTCTGAGTGCGGTTCGGACACGAAAGAAGGGTCTCGAGAACCGTGATTGGCCCGAATTTCGAACCGCGAAATCTCTCTGCGTTACATAAGACTGCGAACAGGACATGTCCTTTTTTGAGGTTTGTGACGGTTTTAAACAACTGTTCTTTTCCTTCCTTTCGTTTTCTCGGGCCTTTTTGTATTCAGTTTTGATCAAAGGGTATTCTTGCTTTGTCCCTTGCTGTTGTTTTCCTTCTTTTTTTGAATTGCCGTCTATCTTCTTGGCCAGGTAACCGTTTAGGAATTCACGAATTTCTCGATGTTTCAGGATATCTTGCCAGTGCTTCAAGTAATGGGAGTTTCAAACAACACTCTTGCTTCTGCAGGTATTTCAAGCATCCTTTTATTCATTGACTTTGTAAGTTTAGTGGTGGCAACATTTGAGGACAGAGTGTAAGAAGTTGGGTGTCGAATGAGTCAATAGATAGTTTGGAATTAATATTTTGGACTCATAATTTGCAGCCGTTTCTTTAGATTTGAGTGGTTTCTTGGGGAATATGGTTTTATGTTTGGAGTTTGACTTTTGGCCCCACGATTTGTTGGGAACTTTTTGTTTTTGACCAAAATAGTGCTGTAATTGGAAAGCGGGATCGGGGATGCATCATCATGCATGTAAGAGTTTTTCTCCGTAGTTGCACTTTCCTCTGTACTGTCCTAAGAGACAGTTACCTTTTTAAGATAACCTTGCTTGGATCATCCTGAATAAGTTCATTTCCCAAAATAACTGCAACGATTTCATTCCTAGTGTTTACTGTTTATTTCCTGCTATTCGTCTCGTGTGTGACTGTGTGTCAATGATTCACTAAAGGTTGTATTATGTTTGCATTTGTCTTGATTTTCTTGGCAAGAAGTATTTTACCCTATTCATAATGTGTTGACCTTACTGCTCTTGGAGCTGAAAACAATAAAGGCTCTCTTTTGCAGAATCTCTCTCAGTCGATGCCGAGTGTGACCTGTGGTCGTGGTGATGATGTTGAAACTTGCCGAGATGAGGGCACCGCACTGATCTTTAAATTGATTGCTATTGCGTCGATTTTTGTTGCTGGAGTTTGTGGCATTGCAATTCCGCTGGTGGGCAAGAAGCGCAAGTTTCTTGGAACTGATACCAATCTTTTTGTGGTTGCCAAAGCCTTTGCTGCTGGTGTC
>JAULKK010000010.1:8381399-8401655 GCA_032355705.1 Rubia peregrina
TAATATTCTTATTTTAAATTATATAAAAATAAATCATAATTTTATTTATTATTTAAATATTATTAAATTAAAAATAACGTATTTTATTTGAAAAAATATTTTTAAAAATTACTATTTTTTAATGATTTTGATCGATTTGGGCCGATTTGGGCCGGCCCATGACCCAGTCTGACCCGACCCGACCCATTTGGCCCAAAATTTTGGGTCAATTTGGGCCGGGACAGCCAATCCGATCCGACCCGGCCCGACCCATGAACACCCCTAATGACCATCCCCAATAGCACAAACCAAAGCTATATCATCATTACCTTAAGAAGCAGTTGCGGCACTTCTTAATGTGACTAGGCTTGTTGCAATAGTGACACGTCCTTGTCCTTTTTGGACCTTTACTGTTGCTTCTTCCTCGAGTCTCAGTAGCAAGAGCTTGTGAATTATCAACTCTCATTTCCCTTATTCTTATATCTTCATTAAACATGCTCTCTTTGATAAAATCCAAAGAAAGCACACCATCAGGAGCAGAGTTGCTAATAGTCACCACCAAAGTCTCCCAACTATCGGGCAAAGAACACAATAAGAACAAAGCCTGCAACTTATCATCAAGATCAATATTTATAGTAGTCAACTTGTTAACAATATCTTGAAAGTCTCTAAGATGCTCAAACACTGACTTTCCACTTTTCAACTTCAAATTAACAAGTTTCTTAATCAAAGAAGACTTATTATAAGCCATCATTCTTTCATAAAGGCCTTATAATTTCTTCCACAAATCATAAGGGCCAGACTCTTGAGAAACATGGTTGGATATGCTAACATCAACCCATTGTCTGATAGTCCCCAAAGCTTTCCCCTTTAACTTAGCCCATTCATTTTCTTCCATTTTCTCAAGTTTAGTTGGTTTAGATGAAATGCTACCCTTAACAATAGTAGGTGTAACCAGATCATACAAATCCTTGCAAAACAACAAGTCTTCTATTATAGGTCTCCAAATATAATAGTTGGTTGATGTTAACATAACCATAGAACTACCACTAGACTCCATGATTGTGACAAAATCACTAACCAAACGAAAACTTGCACCTTTTCCTTTAGAAACCCCTTAGTTGCAACATTACCCACATCCACCTAAGACCTTCCACTGAGATTTTTGCTTGCCGGGGTTAAACAAAAGTATTGGCGTAAATGTTGGCAAAACAAAGGTTTTGTCAGTCGAAAATTTGTTTTCTATAAAATGAAAAATAAGGCTTCCCCTGGCGGTAACAGTGACAATCAGCGCTCTCAAGCTAACCATTACTATCCACACCCGTTTATTCTAGGACACCATCATTGCTGCAACTGTTGCCTTCGATTATAAGTTTTCACTCTAGGAATTACGCGAGGGAAGTGCTGAATAGGCAACAACTAAACATGAAGCTCACATCAGAGTTGCCCGTAGACTCAAAGAGCTTTGTTCTCTAAATGGTGAATCATATATCAAGCTTGGACATAATATCAGTGAACTGAGCCTAATTGTTTGCCTTATATAAGAGTACTTAATGCCAAAAGAAGGTTAGTGTGGTGGTGGTTTCAGGGGCGAAGGCAGAAAACATGTGTGGTGGGGGTTGATAAGTAAAAAAAAATGTTATTCCATTTTTTATATTAGAGGGGTTGATGAATATATATATATATATAATTTTTTAAAAAAAATTACTCCCATATATCCCGTAAATTTATCTCGAATGGGACTAAAGCCCCTCTCACCCCTGCCTAGCTTCGCCCCTGGGTGGGTTGCAGATGAAGGAGGGTGGCTGCGCTGTGCTGGTGGGTGATAGATAAAGGGGAAGAAGGGTATCCCTAGTATTTTCTAAGATCAAAATTTTTACTTTCACGTTCTCTCACTGCAAGAACAATTGGGACAAAGGGATTATTATAATTCGTTGGTAAATGGATTGGATTGGATCATTGATCCATTTATCATATTCTCTCTGTCCTAACATAAGATTTCACTAACTTTTTTCTACAAGCATTTATGCCTGCTGATATTACAGGGACATGATTGAAATGATCTCGTCAAATTTCAACCATAAATTTCAACCCAATAAAAAATGATAACTTTTAGTTGGGACAGACGAAAATGAAACGTACAAACCCTATGCAAAATGAAAGGAGTATCTTTTGTTAAGTTTAAAAACAAGTTATCTGAACCATTCGTTGAGCACTCCCATGTTTGTTGCATAAAAAGGCTGCTACCTCCATTTTTATCGTATTTATCAAATCTTTATTCAATTTCTAAAATATACTTTTGATCAAAAATATTGTTAAATATATATTATAACAATATATTACAAAATATGTCAAATTTAATGAAATGCCATCTAATGATATTATGAAGATTAAATGGTATGATTAAAAATATTAATTTTAACTTAAATAAAGATTTGGTGAAAATGCTAGTATAGGCAATGAATGAAGCAAATTATGGGTGATGCAAAAGAACGTGGATGCTGGTGCAAGTGAGGCGGTGCGCATTTCGTTAGGGCCATTTCACCACCAAGAAGGTAAGAGGTCATTAGAATGCGTGCTTGCCTTTTTAATTTCATATCCCTTCTTATGTGCTTTAACACAATTAAACAGTAGGTCTCCTATCGTACTTATAAAAAAAATCAAAAAATAAATAAATTTAACAATAAAATATACGTCATTCTCGATGGAATTTTACATAACAAGTTCTCAATTTTAGAAAATACGGTAAAAATAGTCTTTGTCAAATATTATTATTTTAATATTATTTTAGTTATATTTCAACATTAAAATTCAACTTATCACTTGTTAAAATAACGTAAATGTTTAAATTAAAATATTTAACTTAAAATATATCTTAATTATTTTAAAACTTATTTTTAAAAAGTGTTTTTCATGTACCACACAAATAAAATATAGAAGTGAGACTTTTGACATTGTAATTAAGAAACTGCAAAGATGAAGTTAGGAAGTTACACTAGTGGAGGAATGTGCAATTAAAGACGGTCATATCAGACCATTAAAAATACTTTCAAAGTGTCTACTCTAGTCTCGCCTTTGAACGAAAAATAATCATAGGCGGTTAAAAATCACCTTTAATCAGGACCCAAAATAGGTTCCAAACTCGGAACCTATTTCTGAGGTTTCCGACAGCGAGGCCCGTAACACAGATTTGGAGTGACACACTTTAATCGATCGAGAACACAACAACAAAAGGTTAAAATTAGGGCGAAACCACAGAAATCACAACGACTAGGGTGTTCATGAACCAGCCGGGACTGGTAAAATGGAATGAACCGGAACGGAATGGAATTCGGAGACCAGAATCAGATATATAGAATTATGGTTCAATCTTCAGTCCAAATTTTTTTAGGATTGAGGGTTCTGGTCCGGACCGGATAGACCGGTAACTTACTCATATGTATTTTTTAATGTATTTATAATTTAACTTTATGTACTTGTTTAGACTTATTTTTGTTGAGCTAATATTCTTCCATATTTTAAGGAATTTTTTAATAATAAATTCTAGTTTACTATCTTTTAAAAGAAAATTTTTAATTAAAAAAATTTCAACACTAATTTTTTGTAAAAGATTAATGTTTACTAAAATCCAGTCCAACCGGTTCGTACCGGTCCAAAATCAGAATAATTTTGGTTCGGTCCCGATACTAAATAATCACTAACCGGTTTGGTTCTCGGTCTAAGATTTTTTGTGATTCCGGTTATGGTCCTAACCGGTTTCGGTCTGGTCTAGTCTTGGACCGACGAACACCTTAGCAACAACAACAACAACAGATTCAACGGGTGGAGGCACCTTTTATCGAGCGGAGGCGAGCGACGGAATCAAGCAACGTGACGATGCCTTCAATAGAGTAGAGGTGAACGGCGGAGACACTTTCTATCGAGCGAAGATCAGTGGAGGAGGTACCTTCTATCAAGCGGAAGCGAGCAGCAGAATCATGCGATGCGACAGAGATCTTATCAGCGGAGGCGGATGTGAGAGAGTGGAGGTGGGCGAACGACGAAGTTTCACGATAGAGGCGAGCGAACGACAGACTTCACGGTGGAAATGAGAAACTGGCGAAGACAGCACGACGGAGGGTGGATGCAGAGGGTGGGCAGATGGTGGAGTGACGGGTGGACAGTGGGCAAGAGAAAAAGATGAAAACCTTAAGGGGGAGGGAGCCTGGAGAAAAAGGTGAAATGGAGGAAGGAGGGGAGAAAATGAAGAAAATGGATGGGTGGGGAGAAAACCCTAAGTAAGGAGGGTTGGGGCAAAATATTAAGGGGAGAATATTTTGGCCAAAAAGACAATCCATTAAAGACTTTTCTACAATTAGAAACACCTTTAAAATTAAAGGGTGACTTGGGATCACTTCCGAACTCAAAAGTGCTTTCGGACCCTCAATTAAAGGCGGTTCTACAAGTAGAATTGTCTTTAATCGACTTTCATTAAAGGTTGAAATGCCTTTAATTGATTTAGAATCACGTTTTCTAAAATGAAAAAGGTGACCTAGAAAGCACTTCCGAACTCAGAACCTATTTTGACCCTCAAATAAAAGGTGGTTCCGATAGAACCGCCTTCTAATGTCGCCTTTAATAGAGTTTTCTCTACTAGTGTTAGTATTTCCACCGTTCCTTTAAATATATCTTGATTAATTTTTCAAAACTAAAAGTATGTTGCAACTTGAAATTTCATTGATATATGAATTAAAATAAATAAAATTTTAATATTCCATCAGGTGAATGTTAGACATGCATTATACCCATTGGAATGTAATAGTGAACCTTCAATCAGTGAAATTGAAAAAAGAAATTAAAATTACTCCCTCTTTTGTTTGTTGGAACTTGTGGCAGGCAAGGAACAAATTCATATTTGATACAGTAAGGCCTAACACACAAGTTATCCTCATCCATAAAAAAGAAGACTTGGTCCTATCATTCTATAAAAAAAATCCACACATAGCAGTAAACATGCTGACCTCCAATGGATTAACCTAGATCTAATACTGAGATTTACCCCCCACCCAAGCCGCCGATCACACCTGTTATATGAACAAAACCAAAAAGTCAATTTAAAATCAATATGGGCCATCCTAGATCAAAACAGAACCTAATGGTGGGATTGGAGTAATTGTGATGAATCTGGAAAGTTTTTTTTTGTAAATGCATGCTTAAATCTGAAGTCTCTATCTCTTGCTTACATTTTGAAATGCTAGATGTACTGTAGGGACTCAATTGATTTTTCAAAGTTACTTATGTTTTATACACAATAAAACATAAGTACAAAAAATCGAGTCTCTAACTTTTAAAAATCAATTGAGTGATCTTTACATAAAAAAAAAGGAGAAAATATAGATTTAGTTAGTTAGAGTTTTTCTCTTAAACTTTCTAATTGTTGGATGAATTACGATAAACTTTGTTTAAATTTTTTAATGTTAAATTATAATTATTTATATTATAAAAAATTTAAATTATAAAAAAATTATTGCAATAAATGAGAAAAATCTCATTTTTTATGTTCATTATAAAATAATCTATATAACAATTAAATGGTTTAAAATAAGAATTTGTGATTGAGTTAATGTCTGAAAATAAATGGCTTGCATATTATAATTGTTTCATGCACCTTCTACTTTACTCTTTTCAAACTTAATTAGAAAAAATTAATATAGAAAAAACATACATTAAAGGAATCTCAAAAAATTAATGATTGTAATCTATATTTTAACAATGTTTTAACTATATTGAAACACTTTTACATTTTATTAAAAATAATTTAAAAAGCTTGGAAAGGACAAAGGGAAGCAGTAAATATAACAAAATACATAATCTGTGAATAAAAGTAATAAAACAAAAGACACAATTCTTTTAAAAGTAAAATATAAATTGGCTATTCATACTATATTAAAAATTGGATATAATCCCAATAGTTTTCCATAAAATTCTCTCCCCTCTCTAATTCTGAATAAGAATCAAACTTACATTGTCGAAGTAATGTCCTAAGAATTCAATTGTTCAAACAACTTTCAAGCTCAAAACAAAAAGAAATTTATTTACAATTATTGGAGAAAGAAGAGGTCAAAATCACTTTAATATACTCTCTCAATTCCACCGGTTTTGGCCTATTTACTTTTTCCAAGGCAAATTGGATGAACTTTGACTATAAATATAAATTAATATATTTACAATAAAAATATCATGTGAAATATTGTTAAATTCATGTTTAACATCTATTTTATAAATATTAAAATTTTATATGAAATTGTTACATGTAACTAGAGATAATGATAGTCAAACATAATCGTTGAACAAGTAAATAGATCAAAACTGTTGAGACAGATAGTATTAATAATGACCTCTTCAAACAAAATCGTGTCACCATTACTGTAAGGCCCGTCCATAAAGGAACGGTGGCATTTCTTCGACTTTATTATTTATAAAGAAACTAAAAGTCGATTTTTTTGTTCTTTTTATTTCTCTTTTAGGTGTTCGATCATTATCTAGAGAAATCATTTGTGCTGCTAAAAAAGATCGTGCCGAAAATAAAGAAAAGAAAGAAAAAGATCTTTTCAAAAAGAAATTAATAGTACAAATCATGACTGCCACTCAACTTTGCTTTATTAATTGAGACGACCAAACTCTTCCATGCATGAACGCAAATCAAATCCGCACTAATTAATTACGATTAAGTTGCTAAACCCTACAATAACCATGCAAACAGTATGGGTTAGTTAGTTCCAACTCGAATCATCCAATAATCATTGCTTTTCTGCATGGGAAAGACTCACATGAGACCGCCTCACCATAAGTTATGGTGAGACAAAGTAATAAGTAATTTTTTTTAAATTACATAATGTACCCTATGTCGTTTCTCATCTTTAAATAATTATATTTAGATCCTCCGTCTCACCATAAGAATGAGTGAGACCGTCTCACTCAAGTGTTTGTATTTCTGAATATCTGTTCTTGAACATGTCTTGACTAATCATCCCCATATTTCATGAGAAAAGTGATTAGAGTGTGTTTATTTCCCCATGGCAATCAGTGGCGGAACTAGGGCTGGATCCTGGCGGGGGCTGGACGAGGCTGGGCTGGCGGGGGCTGAGATGAACAGTATAGCCTACCTTCGTCGGGCGAGCGGGTGCCCGCCGCTGATGGCAATTGCCAATTGGATTTGGAGGTACGCATGGGTTAATTCAGAGGCGTCTCCAACAATTTATAGGTTCCGCACTATTTTAAAAAAAATAAAATTTTATTAAAAAATAAAATAGAAAATATTACTCGTATTATATTTCTCTAAACAAGATGTCTATATGTACATGCAAACAACTGTAAACAAAAATACCCCTTCTGTAACACTGATAATTCCTATTTTTATTTTCTTTTGTCCCATTAATAACTTTATGTTTATAAATTTTTAATACTTAGTTGCATATTGCTTTTTTACACTATTTATGATATCACTCACACAATAAATTTATAAAAAATAATTTTTGATATCAGAAGATGCTGCCCCATCTTTCTCCAAAAAATAAAATAAAATAATGCCGTATAAGCTTAAAAAATTGAACCAAAATCAAATACTTGGGAAGTTAAAACCTGGACAACGGTAGTACTCTCTCCGTCCCAAGATTAATGACACAATTTCTTTTCCACAATTTTCAATGATCATATTTGACCGTTAATATCTCTAACTATATAAAATAATTCCACATAAAAAATAATATTTAGAAAATAGATATTAAAATAAATGACTTTTGTTCCCCTCAACTATCACCATTGTCCACCTTTGACCTCTTAATTATTATTTTTGAAAATTTTGCCCACTAAACTTACAAAACAGCTTAATCGTGGCCCCTCCCTCAAGTCAAACCAATAAGGTAGGTTTTAGCATTAATTTTAAGGGTAAAAGTGACTTTTCCCATTTTCTTATATATTTTTAATTTTCCTTTTTTCCCATTTTCATTCTCCTTTTGCCATTTCCCCCTTCCCCCAAATTCCGCCGCCCAGCACCCGATACCACCGTTGCCGCTGCCTCCCTTATTCCGTTGTTCTCCACCTGAAGATGGTGTCGGTTGATCCCAGTTTGACGACTCCACTCGGCAGGAGGGATAAAAGCCATCGTCTAAAGCCTGAATCCCTGAGCTTGCCGCATTCGTTCGCAGTGAGAGGTCACCATTTTATCCGCTTCGGTGATCCAAACCGGAGAAGAAGTATACACCGCGAGGGATTGAGATCTTTCCATGGCATAAATCCAGGTCATACTCAAGCCGCTGTGAGAATTCAATCATGATAACGAAGGTATAGAAATAAGAAGTAGGGACGTTCACCGGACTCCCGTCGTCTTCTTCATTCTTTGTCGGGCCCAACCGTTCGTCTCTTTTCGATCTGCCACCTTAAACCCTCCGCCCCATCACTTGAAACCCACCGCCCCCGCCACCTCAAACCCTCCGCCCATGCCACCTCAAACCCCTTTCTCCCTCACAACTTGAAACCCACCACCTTCACCACCTAAAACCCCAATTTCCTCTCTGGAGTTAATGAGCTTTTCGTTGACGGCGAGCTTAGGGAGGGGGGGAAAGGAATGGTGAAGTATGGGATTCAATTTTGATATGAGGAAGGGTAACATGGGGTGGTGTCGTGGAAGGAGAAGGTGGTGGCATCGGGGAAGAGGAATGGGCGTGGCGTCGGGGGAGGAGAATAAGTGGTGGGGCGATAGAGTGAGAGTAGAGAAAGGGGAAGGGGGAAGGGGAAAACGGAAAAACAAAAAGATAAAGAAATGGAAAAACAGAAAAAGAAAGAAAATTTTGGGAAATGATAATTTTACCCCTAAAATTGACGCTTTGACCAGACTTAACGGTTAAACCTGACGGAGGGACCACGATTAAGCTTTTTTCTAAGTTGAAGGACCAAAAGTGTTTAAAAAAATTAAGGGGCCAAAGGTGAACGATGGTAATAGTTGAGGAGCCACAAAAGTCATTTGTGCTATAATGAATCTAACAAGTACTCATGTGATATTTTTATTATGTATATATTAATATGAGTAAAGTGCTAAAATAACCCTATCTTTTTGTTGAAAGTGCTTATATAAGTATAACCCTGCAATTTGAGAAAGTGACAATATAACCCTGGACAAGACTATCTTTTTAGTCAACAACCATTTGACCGGAATTGGATGAAATGACGATTTTACCCTTGATTAAAAAAAGAAAAAGGAAAATACCTGAAAATATATAACTGACCTTAGCCATCGTTTCTTTCTTTGCATTGAACACCGTTCCCATGAAGGAGTCGAGGGAAGTCAGGAGCAGAACGCTGACTTTTGGAGCTGAAAGTTGGAGGCGACGAGTGAGGACTTGAGCGAGTCGACGTCGGAGAGGAGCGATTGGGGGTCGTTGACGGTCGTGATAAAATCCTGGTAGTGGGCCTTAAACACATCCTCTATTTCCACCTTCTTGGATAGGGAGAAGTGGCGGTGCAGCGAGGAGCCTCTCCAGCTTGCCGGAGGCGAAGGTGTTCAACGCAGAAATCGATTGCCTCTCCAGTGCTGCAAATGGTGTTTAATGCATTTGTAATTTCCTCGTCGGTGCTACAGTGGTGCCTTCAACTTATCAGTCTCGAGGGGTGGCATATTTGGGGAGGGATTTGGAGGAGGCGTGGATCTAGTGGGTGGCGGAAATTGAGGAGGGATTTGGAGAAGGCGGCAACACGAGGTTTAGGGTTAGGGTGGTGGAGCTGGTGGGAGGTGGCTGGGTTAGAGTGGTGGTCGAGTCATCACCGACGGTGGTTGTGGGGGTAGGGTTAGGATGGTGGAGGTTGGGAGAGGCAGAGGGATTTGAGTGGTCTTCGTCTTCGTCGGTGGTGGGGGAGGCAGCCCACCACTCTACCATGGCGGGCAAGGGTTTCACATTGGTGTTTGTCGGCAGAGGGGGGTGGCGCTCCACCACTCTACCCTTCGTTCTGGGGCTAGGGTTTCGACGACCGCGCTACTGATGTAGCTTCTTCTTCATCTTTGTTCTGGCAAGGGCAGGGGTGATGGTGTGGTGGATTTGTGGTGAGAGGAAGCGGTGGGAGATTTGGGACATGGTGGTTAACTGGTATTTAAAAAAAATTAGGGTTGTATTCGTCGTCTTCGTTCTGGAGGTCGTCGTTAGCAGCAAAGGTTTCCGGCGGCAGCGGTAAATATTTCTGGCAGCAGAGGTTTCCGGTGTGGCGGAGGTGGGTTGTGAAGAAGAAAGAAAATAGGGGTATAATGGATATTAAAATTTTAGCTTTAGTTATAGGGATATTTTGGTCATTTCATTCTTTGGTCAATGCCAGAATTAGGTTGTTTGGTTATATCGGCACAAATTGATCAAAAGATGGGTTAGATTGACATAACTGGTAATAAGTTAGGGTTAGATTGACACTTTCTTAGATTGAAAGGTTATATTGGCACTTTCAGGCAAAAGTCAGGGTTATAAATGTATTTAATCCTATTAATATTTAGGGTCAAGGTTTTTCAAATTTGACTTAGAAAAAACAATTATGCCATTAATTTTGGGATGGACGAAGTATATAACTAAAGAAAATAAAAATAAATAATTTGGTGTCCCAAATATACGGTGTCACCCAATGGGCCGGGTGATAGCCGGCCATGCTCCTTCCATTTTATTATATTTTGGCACACTTTTCCTATTTAGTTTTTTTATATTGACACATTTCTCTTTAATATTTTTTTCAATTTCACTCATTCATTTTACTTTTTTTTCCTTTTAAATTTAATTTTATTCACTCATTTCATTCATCATAAATTCAGTAGTTAAAGTTTTGGCACCAAATAGAGAAAACCAGAGAAAGTACATTGTTTGTTTGAATATAAAAACAGCAAATATGAAATTAGATTTCCTACTTTTATGAGGTCTAATTCTGAATTACTATTTTAATTCTTGTATTTTACCAACTCACTATTTTTTTAAATAAGTACTTTAATATTTAATAGTAATGTTATTTTAAATTTAATTCAATACCACTCGCCAGAAAACATACATCTCGCCAAAACACACCCTTCCCCTTCAATGGTCACTCGCCACCACACTTTCCCCATCCGAGAACCACTCTTGCCCACCACCCTTTGGATTCGATGTTTCGAGGATTTGGGTGCAAAGGAAAATAAAATAAAAGAACAGGGCTTGAGTAAATGGAACAGAGTAAAGTAGAGAAGTAATGAGCCCGAGTTAACTCCTTTGACACATATTATAATTTTCTTGGACTCTCAGCTCCATATACAATTTTTTTTCCACGTACAAAATTATATGTTTTTTAGGCCTCTATAAGCACTAGTGGAAACAAGGTCAATTAAGGCGGTTCGTTCATACCATTAAAAATAGTTTTCAGGTGCCTTTTCTAATTCCCACGATTAACCGCCCTTGTTTGGATCTGAATTAAGTTCCGAATTTGAAACCTGTATCAAAAGTTTGTAAGAATAACTATCGAAAACCGAGAAGTTTATGCTAACCTTTAAGTGAAACGGAATTTACAGTAATCAGAAAAGCACTAAATTGAATACTGGTTCAACAGACAACCTCAATCTAGTCACAAAAACAGTACGAGTTTAATAGAGAATCACAAATCACAAATTGCAAAATCGAACCTAAAACTTAAACCTAAATCCTCTAATCTTACGTTGTAACTGAATCTCAAACCCCAGACCATCAGTGGCAAACATACGCATGTGTCGGTGGCAAGGTGGAAGCAAGGTACATGCGTTGGTGTCAAGGTGGGGCATCAGTGGCAATGCATACGATGGCGATGACGATGACGATGGGGCTAGGAGGAGGGGGTAAGACTGACGACGGGGTAAAGTGAAAGGAGAGAGAGATGCTTGAACTGGAAAAAATGGAAGAAAGGAAGGCGTTGGAATTATTTTTGGAATAAATGACAAGGAGACGCAAAATCGACGGAACCGCATTCTAATGCTGCTTTTAATAGAGGTTTCTCTGCTAGTGAAGAGTTCCATCGTAATTCGTAGCATACAAATAGATTCAATTTTGCAGGGTTAATTTATTAATTTTCTTCTACATTTTTCTTCTTTTTTCTCAACCTATTAAATTACCTCTGCAAAGTGAAATTGTCTCTTGTTAGAGTATCTAACGATTAGACATATCATGAAAAATCTTATCATTTTATAAATTTTAATGTCAGATTATAATTAAATATATTTAAAATTATTAATATCTCATTATAATATATATAAATTTATATCTATTAATTATAAAATAATTATGTTTAACTTTTAATCTGTGTAAAATAAAACTTTATATTGCAAAGTGAAATTGTCTCCTGCAAAGCGGGACAAGTTATGTAAACAAGTCATTTTTTTTGTCTGAACGAAGTTATTCTATTAGTAACTGTTTTAACGGCCAGAATTTGAGGATCAGTTTCTATCTCCCCCGTTGGCGCGCTTTTTTACCCAAACCACAACACCAATTCCTTCTCCCTTTCTCTCTCTCACACACACGCACTCATTTTTCACGACACACTTTGTTAATGCAGTATCTCTCCAATGGCATTCTGCAGATCAATCAAAATACCCGAACACGTTAATCTATCTGTCTATATATTTTAACGATCAATTTCGCACATGATCCGTATCTCGTGCATGCAATTTTGTTTGATATAAAATATGTTGTTGTCGTTACAATAACTTGAGTTGCATATAAGCTGTTTGATTAATGGCGTCTTACGATCAATCTCCTTCTAGACACAATGGGGGGATGTTAATTTGGAAATGTTGATCCTAACGTAACCTAACCTAACCTAACATTTCATTTCTTGGAGAATTTTTGGACGATTGCGATTTAGCGTGATTGAATTGTACTATCGCTTTCAGTCTTTCCAGATGATTTTTCTTTGTGTACGTGCGCTTTTCTTGATGGGATTTTGATTATTTGAGAGTAGGATAGATGGATTAATCCAATGCCTGAATGGTGCACTGTCCAACATTTTGTATGCAGGGAGAGGAAGTAGACGGCTGGAATAGGGTTACCTTCATTCTCCATGGTTGTGTCAGTTTTTGACGATGTTTAGACAAAAGTCTCAGTTTATAGGTGGCAAGAAGGAGGAGTTTGTGAGGTAAGATAATGGATGATTAGTGTCTTTAAATTCTGGTGGAAAAACATGTTCTTTCGGTAGCTGCAGTTTCAAAAATCTTTCTTGCAGGTTGGAAGATTTGGACTCTAATCTATCATTTAAAGGAGAAATGCCTGGAAAAAGAGTTAGATTTGGGTTTACTTTAGGGGGACTGACTTCTGGGGGTCGGTCGAGAGGGAATTCATCAAAATCAATCAAAATAGGGATGAAAAGAGGATCTGAAGGTATCCTGACTCTTGGTAGGTCGTTGACCTCTGGAATGAGCCGTGCAGTGTTCCCAGAAGATCTTAAAGTTTCTGACAAAAAAATATTCGATCCACAAGACAAGTCTCTCTTGTTTTGGAATCGGCTTTTGGTTTGCTCCTGCATTATTGCAGTGTCAGTAGATCCATTGTTTCTGTATCTTCCTGTTTTTCGCAATGATCCAATGTGCCTTCATATAGACAAGAGTTTAGCCTACACAACCACCACTCTTCGCACACTTGTTGATGCATTTTTTGTTATACGGATGGTTCTCCAATTCCGGACAGCTTACATTGCCCCATCATCACGGGTTTTTGGCCGAGGTGAACTTGTAATTGATCCTAAGGACATAGCAAGTAGATATATACATAGGTATTTTGGTGTGGATCTTCTATCTGTGCTGCCTTTACCTCAGGTTTGAATCATGCCCTTTTGACTATCAATTCAATAGCTAATGAATAACATACTTCTTGTGCCACTATTTGTCTATATTTCTTACTGTTGAAGAAACCTTTTTAATCTGCAGACTGTTGTCTGGAGATTTCTGCACAGATCAAAGGGTTCAGATGTTCTTGGTACAAAAAGAGCATTGGTGTTCATCGTATTCATTCAATACATCCCTCGATTTGTGCGGATTTTACCACTGATGTCAGAGTTGAAAAAGACAGCAGGTGTCTTTGCAGAAACTGCTTGGGCTGGTGCAGTGTACTATTTGTTGTGGTTCTTGCTATCAAGTCATGTGAGTATCTCTGCCATAATTAGATACTGTGCATCGACATGTTAGAATCATCCACGTTGAACATGAGGGGGCGTGTAGAAACATGGACTTCATCCCATATAGGATAGTTGTGGCCCCATGATATGGAGTATCTCTTAAGAATTCTTACATTACAGAAACAAATGACATGCATACTTTACAGTTTAGTACATGTCATATGTTTCTTTTGTCTGTTGTTTGATAAATTACAGATAGTTGGGGCTTTCTGGTACTTGTTGGCCGTGGAGCGAAGAGATGCATGCTTGGAACTTGCTTGTCAGGAGAACAACAATATTTGTACCAAAATTTCACTGTACTGTAATCCGGATGGTAACGTAAATTTAGACTATGCAACATGGAAGAACATCACTGATACAGTGCTTGACCCGAGCTGCAAAATCAACGATACCTACTCAGCATTTAACTATGGCATATATGAACAAGCCTTAACATCTGGGATCGTTGAATCTGAGAATTATATCTCCAAGAACTTTTACTGTCTGTGGTGGGGTCTGCGAAATTTAAGGTAAGATTGAATTCTGTCTGCATTTGAATCATCATGTTTTGTCTGGTTTTGTTGTACATTGTAATATGATTTCAAGTGTCTAAATTTGATGTTTCATTCTTACAGCACTCTTGGTCAGGGGCTTGAGACCAGCACATATCCTGGAGAGGTTTTGTTTTCTATAGCAATGGCGATCTTTGGGCTCGTCTTGTTCGCTCTTCTCATAGGTAACATGCAGGTAAGAGTGGATATTTGCTTCAGATCTTCAGTCTGTTTTCGCCCGGGTGAATTCGAGGGATTTGGGGATGTTTTTATCTGGAATTTTTTTATGGTGTGGTTTTGAAATGCTGATAGTGCAATTGATTTTCATTCAATCAGACTTATCTTCAATCTATGACTGTGCGTCTTGAGGAAATGCGAATCAAAAGACGAGACTCTGAGCTATGGATGCATCATAGGCTGCTGCCCTGGGAACTCAGGGAGAGAGTTCGACGCTATGATCAGTACAAATGGATGGAAACGAGGGGCGTGGACGAAGAGAATATCGTTCAGAGTCTGCCGAAAGATCTCAGAAGAGATATCAAGCGGCATCTTTGTCTGAATTTGGTCAGAAGAGTAAGTATCCTTTCCCTTTGTTCGTTCTTAGGCGCTAGATTCTACTGTTCTTTTATGTTGATTGACTTCTGAGCTTTCAGGTTCCTTTATTTGCAAACATGGATGAGAGACTACTTGATGCCATCTGTGAGAGACTTAAACCAAGTCTGTACACAGAAAACACATACATTGTCCGAGAAGGCGACCCGGTGGATGAGATGATGTTCATCATCCGCGGCCGCCTGGAGAGCGAGACAACCGACGGTGGAAGAAGCGGGTTTTTCAACCGAGGCTATCTGAAAGAGGGTGACTTCTGCGGTGAGGAGCTTCTGACTTGGGCGTTGGATCCTAAAGCGGGTTCGAATCTCCCGCCATCAACCCGAACAGTGAAAGCCTTGACAGAAGTAGAGGCATTTGCCCTGATAGCCGACGAGGTGAAGTATATCACCAGTCAGTTCAGGCGTATACACAGCCGGCAGGTGCAGCATACATTCCGGTTCTACTCGCAGCAATGGAGGACTTGGGCCGCCACGTTCATCCAGGCTGCGTGGCGCCGCTACTTGAGGAGGAGGCAGCTAGAGCTCCGGCGACTTGATGAAGATCAAACGAACAACATGCCTGCACACAGTATGGGGGCAGCAATGTATGCCTCGAGATTTGCTGCCAATGCTTTGCGTGGTATTCATAGGAGCCGCAGTACCAGGCTTGAGATGATCAAGCCGCCTTCAAAACCTTCTGAACCCGACTTCAAAGCAGATTTGATGGATCATACCGGAGATGATGTCTGATCCGACGTCTGATGCAGACACCTAGTAGTAAGGAGTTTCTTGTCCCCATAGATTATATCTAACCAAGTAAAAATAGTAGCTAAGAGAATCATGTGCAGTTCAAACAGTATGCTTATAATCATTCGTAAGTTTGCCAGAATCGAGTACAGAGATGATTTAAAGCAACTTTGCTTATGATCTAATTTTCATTTCCCTCTAAATTTGGAGTTTCTAGTTTAGTGATAACAGACTATTTAACATCAAGGATCAATACCTTTCTCCTTAACTCCAGAAGATCCACCGCTTTCTCCTGCTGCTGTCAAGTGCCAACCATGGCAGTTAAGACATTACAAAACCAAAGAGAATAATGTCGACACTGGGGGTGACCACGGCTGGCTGTTGTTTAAGAACTTGTTACACTATACATATCCCGGGATTTTAAATCGGACCTTCCCATACCAGAATCATGAATTCATATGTCCTTGTTTCATTTACAGTATCCTCTCATCTCTTTAACTTGGCTTGTTTCCGTTGTGGCATTTCAACTTCGCCAAGTTGGTGACTCTTCCAGATCAGTATTTTCTTCCCACCAAGTAGCATTCTGCATTTTTTAGTTCATTACAAACAGTTCAGATTCTCAGTGGACAGAGAAAAGTGAGGAAAAACATCATCATGCATAACCTTGTAGCCTCTTCGAAGAAATTGAAGTGAGCTCCCTTCTTCTTCTTCCAGTCCGAGAACCCTCAACAGTTCTTCCTTGGTCTGGTACACCAGAAACACAATAATTTCTCAAATGAGTCCGCGTGATTTTCTAGTCATCAAGGACAGGAGTAAAGCGAAGATTAGAATCCTTACTTCACCAAGGGTGAAACGAGTTGCACTCTCTGCGACACAAGCAAAAGAGCCATCTGACTGTTTCAACATAACCTGCCAAGGTCCTGAAAAATCCAAGCAAGATTAGCATGGGTACGTACAAACATTTTGCGGTTAAGACAAATAAGAGAACTAAACTTTCATCGATCATGTAGGAAGAAATGTTCATCTTACCCGGGTATTGACGAAACAAGGCTCCATTATAGTTGACAACATAAGGTGCCACTGCAATTGTCTTTTATACCATAAAATAAGAATCTGTAGAAACATATCAGAACAAAATCAGCAGGAAAAACACCTGAAGGAGAAACTTACCTTTGAGTATTCTCTGATTCTGATGTAAAACACTGGAAGAAATTGAGAGAGGAATTTGTAATGTACATCTTTAGGAGGAAAACCAAAAAGGCCCAAGTCACCCCTGCAGTTTTTGTTGGTCTTAGGTCATGTGGAGAAATATAAAACATGAGAATGGGACAACTAACAGACCTATCACGAGAACTCACCTCAGCGTGTCAAGTTCCAGATTGAAAAGGAGGGCAGGCGTCGCTGTGCCAAAATTTTCCTGAATGATTTCATAAGGGATAAAAGACTCGTCAATTACTGGTAAACACATGCACTGATGACATATACTTATGATTTATACGTCTGCATTTTGTGGGTGGTAGAAGGAAAACATACCACATACTTCTCTATGACTGAGAGATCACGTGTGCTGGAATTGATGAATATGTAAATTGAAGGTGGCTTGTCTGGCTTCCAACGACCTACACAGTAATGCCACATGTGTAATCTTTACTCTTTTACTGAAACAAAGAGTACACTAGCTTAGCCAAGTATAAACCTTCATTTTCATCGTCGAAGTCAAAATCCAAGGTGTTCTTAATGGATCTGAAAAATGTGTTGACAGCATCAACAGGAATGTCATCCAAAGATGAAACACTTATACCTTCGATCTGAATGAGGAGGTAAATAAAAAATTAACAATGAAATAAAGTAATGACCTTACACACTGGTAAAGATGCTATGATCTTTTCCAGAGAAGCCCCAACTGAACTCATTTGCTTAAGCAAAAAACCATCCACTTAATAAATGAGGTAGTTTGTAAACTTTTTTTTCTTCTGAACAATGAAAGTTACTAACTCCTAACTGAATCAACTCTAAGGAAATATGCTGAGAGCAAGTAACATGGAAAATGTAAGCAAATGCTGCTCAAAAAGGGGAAAACAACCCCAAAATGCTCACATTACAAGCATAAGCCTCCACCTTAAACAGTTTGAAGTTAGGACAACAATGTTATTTGAGAGTTCTCACCGAGTCAAAAGCTGCTTGGAAACGTTCGGTTGCCCTACGCTTTTCTGGCTTGTCTGGAAAAACCTAGACTTCCAATGCAGTTAATTTTAGTCCATGTTACCCCACGTTGCAACAAACTACCACAGATAGAAACAAGAAAACAAGTATCTCCTTACAATGCAAGCTCTTGTTTCCATTTTCTCCTGAAGTTTCTTTACAACAGCCAAAGCCAGCTGGACATTGGCATCAGTGAACTCATCTGATGATCCCTACACATTAAAAGCTAAAATAGACTCACGGGCACGTCCAAAAACCCAACAGGATACAAAATCTAATTCCAACACACTTAAAGGTAGTAGTAGGTTTTGCGACAATGTCAAAGAATATGTTGACTAACTAACAAGCTATGAAGCTAAAAAGTACCTTATAAGAGGAAATGCTGGTAGGCAAAGGACTGGTGATGAGTAATAGCATGAAAAGAAAAATGATGTTAGGATAAAAAATAGAAACAGCCAGAAATCATGAGATAGTGAAAACAGAACAAAGAGGCATTTAACCCAATCCCATCAAATCCTAATTAACAACAACCTCATCCAAGGCTATATTCCATTATGCAGGATTGGCTGTATTGTGGATCATATAATTTGATTGAAACACACTGCATGTGTACGATCTGATCTTTCTATTGCTCATATGTTTTAGCAGTTTTCTACTTGTTTATTCATCTTTTCATAGCTACTCCTATCACATTTTTAATAGTTTCGTTGCGTATTTTATCAAACAGTCTTTTATGTCCAGATATTCATTTCATCATCATCATTTCAGCTATTTTCTCATGTTCATATTTAGTTTCCCAGATGACCCAATAAATAGATATTAAAAAAGAAAAGGATAGGGAGTTACGGGAACTCAATCTCAAGTCGAGCCTTGCCGTCGTTGAGAGCATAATACAAAGAACAGGCGGCGTCGGCTACCAGAACTTCATACGATTTGGGCTTGTAAAGTGGGACCCCCATCTGGGGATCAAAGTCGTTGGGCGCCGTCGTTTTGGCCGCTTCTTTACCGGCGCTGCAGCTCACTGACAGAGACGATGGTCTTTTGCACCGCCATGAAAATGTAGGACGGAGAGGTGGATATGATGTGAGAGATATCGTAGGTAATTGGGAGAGTGAAGGGAGTAGACGCGGCGGCGAAAAGGCCGTCGGAACAGCCATGAGAGCGTTTGGGTGGTGGTGGAGAGTGGCGGAGGGAAAGATAACGATTGGAAGGCGTTGTATGACTACGAATTGGTTCACTAAATTACAAATTCGGCCCCTTCTCTTTCATAATTTGCTTGTTTAGTACTCTTTTATTGGAAGCATACTTTTCAGACCCCCTATGACCTTATATTTCAATGAGTTTGATCGTGTTTTCTAGAGTTTATATGAACTGATCTGAATTAAAATGAACTAATTTGAACGGAACTAAACTGAATCGAAATGAATTGAACTGAACTAAAATAAGTATGTTGAAAAATAGTAATATGATATTTATACTTTTATAACTTTAACTTTAGGTTGAAAGTGACAATATAACACTATAAAATAAGAAAGTGTCAAAATAACCCTAAATTTAGACTAACTATGCAGATATACCTTTTTGGCCTAAATCCGGCATTTACTCATCAATTTGGGTGCTGACCAGACCCAAAATGATTAAAATATCCTCACCATTTAAGCTGAATTTTTGTTCCCATTTTAGCCTTCCTTAATATATATATATATATATGCATATTATATTTTTCCCAAAAGTGTCGTCTTCACCATTCCCAATTCCGACAACTGTACCCTAACTGTCTCCGGCAAGGTGGGTGCCACAACCACTTCGACAATCATCCCCACCAGTCCTGTCCTTGCCAGCACCCGCCCTAGCCACCCCCTATTAGCACCTCCCTCTTCCACCTTTGTTTTGCCTTGGACATTGAATACCCATTGGCCACACCTCGACGCCTTCCACTGATCCTCCGAGACCGGCAAACAAATTGATGAAAACCACCTGAACCGTCGCCATCAACAGAGCCTATCAACACCACTCTCTTCCGATACCCAATTACCACT
>JAULKK010000010.1:8404075-8415786 GCA_032355705.1 Rubia peregrina
ATGGAAAAACCGTCTTTCAAGAGACGCACTCTATTAATACTTATTTATAATACTTAATAATATAAAAGATTAATATATATAAGTAACTCAGTGAAATAATTCTAAAAATTTAAAATCTAATTAAACACTATTCTTATGCTAAAACAATATTCTTCCACGGCATAAATTAAACCGTGTATTTTTATATCTGCAAACTACATTAATAACTTATAGATAGTGGGCGTGATAAGGTAGAAGATTCGAAATTGACCCGTGATTTCGGGTGGATGAGATTACAAAAGGAGATGAAAGTGCATCAAACAAAGCAACTAAAACAGGAATAAAGATACAACAACATCAAACAAACCAATCAAAACAGGAATAAAGACGCAACAAACTAGATTGTGTGGAGGTAGAAGTGAGATTCCACGTGTGTAAAGTATGGACATTTACACCTGCATGCGGATGGATCTTTTCTGCTGCCATTTCTTAATCAGAATTCAATTGTCAGTATTTTTCGAGTTAGCCAATAAACCCATTTCACACGCTAAACATCTAAACATAGAAGATCATTTTAATTTTTCTCGCAGTTATACATGGAACCTTTTTTTTAGGGTTTTATTTTTTTTCCGACTGAACGAGTGCAGTTGGTTGGAAGTCCGATGGAGTGGATGAGGACCGTTTGCCCTGATTCTCCATATGTATGCTGCTACTTCTCGTTTCAACCCTCATTTCAGTTCTTGGAGAACATAATAATATTTTCATGTGTTAAATTTCAAAAGATTCTGTATTGCTGATTCTTTGAATTATCTCATTTTGCACTTCTCTTATTTCTCATGTGACAATACAGAGAGCCTCGAGAATTATCATTTTATTTCAAAGGAAGTTGGTCAGAAAATAAAATGATGTTTATTAATTTGTTCATCAATTTTTGGTGTTCTGCTTTGTGCCTGTGCTAATCGGAACTTCTATTTTCTTGTGATTTTTTATCAGGTATGGGATGGGAAGTTCTTGTCGGAGTGTTTTAGTAACTTATATCCTATAATTTGTCCCATTTTATCAGTTATATATTGTACTTATTTTACCATGCTCTGATTTTCTTTCAAATTAGACAAATTTGTTGTTCCTTAGTAGTAGTTACAGTGCTAGGTTTTGGAGCTAATTTGGTGACCTTGTCTCTTATGATCACGTATGGCGTTACTACAAGAAATGCAGGTAAAAATATAAGGGTAAGTTCTCATTCACTTCTGATGCTCTAAAATTTGCGTATATTTTTCGAAGCTAACATTTTTAGGGAATAGCAAGGGATAATAAAAAAGCATCACCATCCATTTCTTTTTCTGCATTTGATGTAATGAAGTATGTTATTTGTATGAAATTATAAGCAAATATTATGGTTATGGACTACTACTAATTATGGTTTGCGTATGATGACACATGAGATCTCCAGGAGCTAGTTAAAGTAGAGCATTTTTTATGATGGAACCATCTATGACTTCAGTTCCTTTCTTTATCTTCTCCATAAATGTTTGCTCTTTTTTGCACCTCAAATTTTCTACATTGTCACTTATCACTTCACTGAGTTAACAAACAAGGCATTGCTTTCGATAGGTAATTTATTCGAAGTCTGTGCTCTAATATTGCCCATACTGAACAGTTATACCTCCCGGTGAAGGTTTTTTCCTATACTATACCTGCTTTAGGAGCATGCACATCGCTCGTCAACACATTTTTTCTGTTGAAAAAATCCCTGGATGGCTATTCTGTTACCTTTCATGAATGGATCTTTAGTGGTTCACAGATTGCCGTCTGGGTAAGGGTTGATTTCCTTCCAAGTGAGACTTGCTACTGGTATCTTTTGATTTGTCTTGTGAAGTTACATATAGTAGTTTCTAACTCCATTTTAATGGCTGCAACTGATAGGTTGCAATATTACTTGCTTCGAGTTGTGATTGCTGGCTGGTTGTTTACTGGAACCATGTCTTGTCTCTTTGGTGGATCGTGAAGCCATTTCTTTTGATTCCTCACTTGGTGACAGTTTTCTCTTCTCCCGGGGTACAATCTCGTGCATTACTTTCATGAGCATTTCTTCTATGTACTCAATGTACTGGCCCTAAACATTGTTGGAATTTTTACTGTTTGTAATGTTTCATATTCAATATGTTAGAATCTTTCTTTGAAAACTATCCATTCATCATAAATTGTCTATAAGATCCCTTAGGTAAATTGTCTATAATGAAAACACACTTGCAGTAACCCTGAATTCTAACTCCTTTTACTCATAATAAGATGGACAACTGTAATGTGCTTTCAGAGTAATCTGTGAATCCGCTAAAAGGATCTTTAAGGAGAAATGAGCAAGTACAGATGGTTAAGAATGTGTTAAATATCATAACCCAATTTCTGATAGTGATTGGTTTTAAAGTTCTCTGCAATCTAGTCTTACTTAAGTACTGTGACAGGTTTTTAGGCATGTCATAGAGATCTTCCTCGCTTTGCTGGAAATCATGTTCGGGATCTTGATCAATGTTATGGGAACAAAGTGGGCGTCTAACATAGCAAGGTAATCTCAACTGCAGTGAGTATATGAGCCGGATAAGTATTGGATAGTAGTTTTTTAGTTTTGTATTCACATTTTCCTACTTTCGGCTTGTACTTTTCAATTTGTGTGCGCATTCTATGGTGCAATCATTGGCTCTTTTACATTCATGAGTGACAAAAAACTTCACTTGGTGAAGTAATCCCATGGAAGAGCCGCTTCTTCCTTGCTCAACCAACGTCGAAGAGCAGCCAAAGAAACATGTATGTACTTCACTTTATCCACTTTATCCTTCAATGAGTCCTTGAACTTAATTGCATGTTTCCTTCATTAGCTGTACTAATTATGATGAACGATTTTTTTTGATGTATTCATGGACTTTCTATCTCCATTGTGCGCAATAACTGCAGGTATTTCTGCACAACTTATGGCATCTTTTAACTTTCAACTCTATTGACCCTGTGCTGGAATGCGGCGTAAAGAGGCAGCTAGACTCAACTGATTTGCTACAATTACCCAAAGATATGGATCCTTCACCTTGCCACGAGTTAATGCAGCAGTCCTGGGAAGCACAGCAGAAATCTGGCTCTGATCACCCTTCTTTATTCAAAGCCATTTGTAGCGTATATGGATGGCCATATCTTCGTCTAGGTGTCTTAAAGGTGTGTAACTTTTTTTGATCAAATCGCTCTCATATATTTTAAGGAAAGCATTGAGATAGATATATATAGTCTTTATTTTTTCCTAGAGAACTTCTACTAGAACTGAAGTGCATTGAATTTAAGCGAAACAGTTGAGATATGAGAGATTTTTTGATGGATCATATATAAATGCGCAAGTTACCTTCTCATTGGCATACATACTTTTTAAGGAAAGCGATGAATATTTATTTCATGGTTAATGTTATGCTTCGTGGAGGGCTCTAATGATCCCTTGCATGCAACTTGTAGAGGTAATTTGGAAGCATATTCATAGGCTTCATGCGGTTTTATACATGTGACTTGGTGATTTTACTCGCAGGTGATTAATGACTGTATGGGTTTTGTCGGACCACTGCTTCTTAATAAGTTGATTCGCTTTCTTCAGCAAGGTTATATTTCTATTGTTTCATTGTCTTGTTAGGAATTCAATTAAGACATTTCTCCATTGGCAAGTTACTTAGCTAATCATTAAACTATACTATTGATCACTTTTGGTCTCTAAACTTTTTCACTTGTCTAGTTACCTAGCAGGTATTTTAAAATGCTTCTTTCCATTCGCGTGAGAATCAAACCAAATGAATTGTCATACTGCTGGTCTCTCTGTCAATTTTGGTGTCTTGAAGTTAATGTGTTAGCTAAAAGTTGCCATTTTTAGTTTCATGGTGAATTTGTAGCTATATTTGCATGCTAAATCATTCTATTATTTTGTTAGCAGGTTCTGATCAGTATGAGGGATACATCTTTGCTGTACTCTTGGGCCTGTCATCTATTTTAAAGTAAACACTCTTCTGAATCAACATATATCTTAACCGATTTTTTTGTTCAGCTGCATTGTTTGTAGTTCTTTTTAAAGGCTTTTTAGTGGGAAAAGCAAGTGTTTTGTTTCAGCTCTTGATTTTAAAGCAGAAATGAAGCTTTGTGGTGCTGCGCTGTATCTTATCTATAACACTGGAATATGGATTTAATGATGGATTGTATTAATTTGTTTTCTTTCAATGTAATGCTGCAGATCATTCCTTGATACACAATACTCTTACCATCTTGCCAAGCTTAAGTTGAAGCTCCGGGCCAGTATTATGGGCATTATCTATCACAAGGTGAATAGTACATTTTGCTGATTATTTACTTGTGTGGTTGTACATTTATTACTGTCCATCGTCTGTGTAGTTTGTGTGGGACGGAAGGATTAGATAAAAAAACTCTTATAATTCTGCTAAACTTGCACGAACTCTTTCACGCGTCTCAACTGTGTAGATACTACCTTTAGTCTTGTTTCTTGGCTTCATAAAGGTGATATTTATCGTGAAATGAATGCACGGGAATGGAATTTAGTAACAATGTTTCTGCATTTTCAAGTGCCTTCATGTCAGACTAGCTGAGAGGTTGAAATTTTCTGAAGGAGAGATTCAAACATTCATGTCTGTGGATGCTGATAGAACTGTGAACTTGTGCAACAGTATCCATGATATGTGGAGGTGATCTTTTTATTATAACTTACTAATAGTTTCTTGGTTGGGCATCAGATACTGATATTATGTAAATTTCAGCTTGCCACTGCAAATTGGAGTCGCTTTATATCTGCTTTACACACAAGTCAAGTTCGCATTTCTTGCTGGACTTGCAATAACCATTCTTCTAATTCCAGGTGAGAGAATTTTCAAGGCTTTTCTAAGTATCTTGACTTGGACAATTTGCTTGAGTGGCTCATCATATGAAATATTTTACCTTGGTTGCTGACTTCCGTTGCAAAACTTTACACTCGAGCGAAATTGATCAACATGAGATTAATCTTGCTTATGCCTATTTGGCTATATGTTAATAAAACCAATTATCTGGATAACAACTTCTGCTTGGAGATTATTTTCATCTGATAAGGTCTAGTTACTCTAAAATGTCCATTTCTTTGAGGATGTGTAAGATTCCTTACATCAGTTTATGTGCAGTCAATAAATGGATTGCTCAATTGATTGCAAAGGCTACCGAAAACATGATGGAACAAAAGGATGAAAGGTTTGTACGCAGCATTTTAATAGTCTTTTCTCTCTTAACCTTGTAGAACAAAATTCATTTTGGCTTCATCAATGAGTATGTCTTGTTCATCCACCTTGTTAGACGTCAGAGTTCAGTTATTCGCTATAATATAGACATGCCTTTTGCAGGATCAGGAGGACAGCTGAACTGTTGACATACATTCGAACTCTGAAGATGTATAGCTGGGAGAATCTTTTCGCGACCTGGTTGACGAAGACAAGATCACTAGAAGTGAAGTACTTATCAGTAAGAAACCTGACGATTGATGTTATAATTAAATTTTAGTCTTTGTGGTTTTCATCTTACAGTTTACTGCTTCCCTAGACCAGGAAATACCTGGATGCATGGTGTGTTTTCTTTTGGGCAACGACACCAACTCTTTTCTCTTTGTTCACATTCGGGCTCTACACGTTGATGGGGAATCAGCTTGATGCAGCCACGGTATTATCACGTTCATGGTACACATAACATTAATGCTATATCATGTTATGATTTGATCTTCCTGATTTTACGGTATTACTATGCAGGTCTTTACTTGCCTTGCTCTATTTAACAACTTAATCTCTCCATTAAACTCATTTCCTTGGGTCATTAATGGGCTAATTGATGTGAGTTTTCCATTATTGCATTACTTCGTTTAGTGTTGTTAAATGGTAAAGACATACATGCCTTTGACTATAAACTTTCTTAACTTGTACTCCAGGCCTTTATATCTGCTGGAAGGTTAAGCAAGTATTTGTCAAGCTCTGAGTATAAACACAGAGCGGAAAAGAGAGACGATATCTCAGAAACTATGGCTGTCGTAGTTTCTGATGCATGCTCAACATGGTCGGGTAATGATGACAAACAATTTAGTTTGGTGTTGGACGATATCAATCTCCAGTTTCCCAATGGTTGCCTGGTTGCTGTAATTGGAGAGGTAACTTAATTCGCCACAAGCAATACTATTCTTTTTCTCCCTTTTAAGGAAAGAGAACTTTCTGATTTCCTCATGTGATTACTTTCGGGGTCTCAGTCTATAGTGTATGTTTCATTATTCCTTCTCTTGATATAAAGAGCTGAATTTTTCCACCACAAAATTTTCCATTTTGTTTAATGAAAAGTATATTTTTGCAGGTAGGATCAGGAAAATCATCCTTGCTAAATTTACTTCTAGGAGAAATGAACGTCGTTGATGGATCCATATATCTGAGTGGATCCACAACCTATGTACCACAGGTTAGTGGAAAGCTGCCCCATAATGGCTGTACTTTTAACCATCTGTCGGAAGACTTGTTTAAACCTTCTAGCTACAGATTCCGTGGATTCTCTCTGGAACTATCCGCGATAATATTTTGTTTGGGAGGGATTATGACTCAACAAGGTACAATTGCATCAGCAAAGACAAAGCACAAATGTTTTTCATTAGTTACAATCATTTTTCTAGATAAGAGTCGTATTCTTTTCATGGTGTTTTTAATAGTAAGACATTTCTTTGGTCAGGTACTTGGGTGTATTAAAGGCTTGTGCACTTGATCTTGATGTTTCCATGATGGTGGGTGGTGATATGGCTCTTATAGGAGAGAAAGGAATCAACTTGTCTGGAGGACAGCGAGCGCGTCTTGCACTTGCTAGGTAGATAAATGCTCAAACTAATGTTGTGCTTAGCAAAATCAATAAAATATCTCTGATCTTTTCATTTGTATTGACTAACAGGTCTCTTTACTGCGGTTCTGATATATTCATGCTCGACGATGTTCTGAGTGCAGTAGATGCTCATGTTGCATCTTCAATCTTACACAATGCAATCCTCGGCCCTTTAATGAAACAATGGACTCGTGTTCTTTGCACCCATAATGTCCAGGTTCTGTTACTGTATTTTCCTTTTCTTACCGTAGATATATTAATATGGTTCCTGGTTCTTTTAGACTAATCAGCATCTCGTCTTTTGTTTTGACAGGCGATATATGCTTCTGATATGGTGGTTGAAATGGATAAGGGAAAGGTGAAGTGGGTAGGAACTCCACGAGAACTATCTCTTTCTTCCTACTTAGCAACTCCGTCAATAGACAATTGTAATGTTAGGACCACAGTTCAAGCCGATGGAAATTCATTGGTTGTCTCTGAAGTTGAAGAGGAAATCCGGGAGGATGATTCCGTGTGTAATTTGGTTGGACTTGACGTTTCTACTGAAGCCGAGGAAAGGAAAGAAGGGAGAGTAGAACCAACAGTGTACAAGTGAGTCATTGTTGTCAATAACACGCTTAAAATGCTAAGAGTTAAGGACCACAATTCAGTTTGATGGTTGTTTAATTCTATACTTCACAGAAAATATGCAGAATTCGCTGGCTGGTTTATTGCGATTGTAACTCTAATCTCTGCGCTTCTGATGCAATTTTCTCGTAATGGGAATGATTTGTGGCTTTCGTATTGGGTTGATACAACTGGAAGCAGTCAGAAAGGCTTCTCTGTGACCTTTTATCTGGTAATAAATTACTTCCTCAACATCAACAGTAGTCTAGCAGAATTCACAAAGTTCCTAGCATTTTGACATTTTTGTGTGTGCAGGAAATCCTTGGTTTGTTCTGTTTGGTAAATTCTACGCTTACTTTAGTAAGAGCATTCGCGTTTGCATTTGGAGGCATACGCGCTGCCATTCACGTCCATGATCAACTGCTGAATAAGCTTGTTGGTGCAAATGTCAGTTTCTTTGATCAGACACCTACTGGGAGAATACTTAACAGGTAGCGTCGTTTTCTTGAGGAAATATGAATTATTTCTGATCTCTTAGCAACAATTACTTGGCTGTACAGATTTTCTTCAGATCTTTATACTATTGATGATGCTCTTCCGTTCATTCTCAACATTCTCCTGGCTAATATTGTTGGCCTCCTGGGAATCGCGATTGTTTTATCCTACGTTCAGGTATCAGCATTTTCTGAAGTACTTGGTTTTGCATCTGTTTTCTCTATGTCAAGGGCATTTTGTTCAGGTGCTTTAATTTTCAGGTCATATTTTTACTCTTGTTGCTGCCGTTCTGGTACATTTACAGCAGATTACAGGTATCTCCTTTCAAGGGAAAAAAATCAATGTTCTGAGATATCATTAATTCCAGGCATTCGAGCAAATGAATGTAGATGCTCTAAAAAATGCAATACCAGAATTTTAATATCTACATATTGCAAAACTGAAATAAAATGTATATGCATCCAAAATCGACGTTGCATCATGCCTAGTTGAGATCCTAATTGAAAAGTCGTTATTAAAAACGTGCCTTCAGTTTTACTATAGGTCAACCTCACGTGAGTTGCGAAGGCTAGATAGTGTTTCTCGCTCCCCTATTTATGCATCATTCACAGAAACACTAGATGGAGCATCAACTATCAGGGCATTCAACTCTGAGGTACTCTTTGGATTTATTATTTTCTGTACTAAATGTTATATCATGGATTTTAATCAATGTGTTTAGTTGTATGGTATATTTTAACCTGCTGCTCAATGAGGTCAATCTCATGCATTTCAGTTCCATAATCGCTATAAAGTATAGTTCAGTACCTTATGGTAAATCTGTTTTCGTCAAGAATACTAGGAAAAACCACGTTTTGATGTATTTCTCTGCAGGACATTTTCTTCAGCAAATTTACATCACATGTGCGATTATATCAGAGAACATCTTACTCTGAAGTGACAGCGAGTTTATGGCTTTCTCTGCGCCTTCAGGTAAGTGAACGGATATCATTGATGATACCTGAGAGGTAATGTTTTCTTACAGTAAATATTTACACAAGACAATGTCTTAGTTAATGGCAGCTTTGATTGTCTCGTTTGTGGCTGTGATGGCTGTTGTCGGGGCTCACAAACATCTCCCGATCAATTTAGGTACTCCAGGACTGGTAAGTACACTAATTTCTTTTCTTTATGAACTGAAGCCATGTAATCTAGTGGTGCATCAAGATATGAACCATCTCCAATGCAACATCAGGTCGGCTTAGCTCTATCATATGCAGCTCCAATTGTGTCTTTTCTGGGTAGCTTTTTGACAAGTTTTACTGAAACTGAGAAGGAGATGGTCTCCGTGGAAAGGGTTCTTCAGGTAATTGAGATTGCATCAGCTTAACCAAATATCTGTTCTTGTCTTGGTAAAACAATTTGGTTTTTTCAATTTAGTATATGGAAATTCCACAAGAAATTTCTGGAGACGGGCAGTTAAATCTCAATTGGCCTTCTCAAGGGGAGATCCAATTCCATAATGTGACTCTAAAATATACGCCATCTTCACCTCCAGCGTTGCGTGGCATATCTTTTGTGATTTCAGGAGGAACTCAGGTAATTTCTATGAATAGTGCTACAGTGCGTGAGGTTGGATGCAAATAGGGAGTGCGTGAGGTTGGATGCAAATAGGGAGTGCGCATTATGGAAATGCGCACTCACGCTTTTATTATTTTTTTTAAAAAAAATCCGATGTTTTGTTGTGCGGGGAACTTGAAAAAAATGAAAAATAGAGAGTGCTCATTATGAAAATGCGCACTCATGTTTTTTATTATTATTTTTTACTTTTCGATTTTTTGTTGGGCGGGAAACTGGAAAAAAAATAAAAAATAGAGAGTGAGCAATACCATAATGCGCACTCATGTTTTTATTTTTTATTTTCGATATTATTTTTGTTGATGATTTTTAATTATTTACCTATGATATTAAATTTTTATCTTAATTTTATTTAAGTTAAAGTATATTATTACGACTTAATTGATTACTATTTATATTATATAATTTTAAAATGAAAGTATTTATATAAAAATAATCTAACAATTATAAAACAATATAACTATTATTCAAATTACGAAGTTAAAAAATAATATGAATTTTCAACTAAAAAAAATTCATATTAAAATTATAGTTTTATTTAATTTCGACTCATATATAACTCAAAAATAATATTATAATATTTTTATACACGTGTGCCGCGTGTAATCGTGTAATCCATTGTAATCCACGTGTGGCGCGTGGCATCCAAGTGTGGCGCGTGGAATCCACGTGTAATCCGCGTGTAATCCACGTGTGGTGCGTGGAGAATCCACGTGTGACGAGTGGAATCCATGTGTACATGCAATCCACATGATCCGCGTGGAATCTGCGTGTGGTGCGTGGAATCCACGTGTGACGTGTGGAATCCGCGTGTGACGCGTGTAATCCGCTTGTGACGCGTGTAATCCACGTGTGGCACGTGTAATCCGTGTGTGGCGCATGTAATCCGCGTGTGTGTGACGTGTGTAATCCACGTGTAATCCGCGTGGAATCCACGTGTGACACGTGGAATTCACGTGTAATCCGCTTGTGGTGCGTGGAATCCACGTGTGGCGCACTCTCTAACTTTCTTTTTTTTAAAGTTTCTCTCGCAAAATCAAAACATCGGAAATAAAAAAAACATGAGTGCGCATTTCCATAATGCGCACTCTTTAATTTTCTTTTTTAAAAATTTCTCGTAAAATCAAAAGAGTCCGTCTCTTGAAAGACGGTTTTTCCATAAGTTATGGAAAGACCAAGATTTAAATTGCAAATAAGAAGAAATTAACATAAAATTTTCGTGTTGCATTAATCGGTCATAAACTTTTAACTATTCCATGTTGTATAATAAATTTTTAATATTACAACTAAAACTTTTTATCTTTCTATAGTTCCAATTCAACCCTGTATTTTCATATGCCTATAGAAAGACAGTGTTTCCCAAGACTGTCTTCTTAAAAAATATATATTTATAAAGATAAATATAATTTTGTATAACTACTATTAACTACTCCCTCCGTCCCAAATTTATTTGTACAACAATCGTTATCACACTGTTCAAGAAATATTTTTCCATTAATATATTTACCTATGTGTAATAATGGTATATAAAAAGTTGATATTTAAAAACTACTTGTAACGAATAATTCAACAATATCATATGTAACAATATTATTGTTTGTAAATCTATTCAAATATGTGGTCAAACTTTGATAGAAAATAGTGTCAAAAAAGTAAGAGTACAAATAGAATTGGGACACAGGGAGTATAAATAGTATATTGATTAATATATGAAATATATGTATTCATAATAATACAAATAAATTTTAGTAAAATTATATTTTTTTAATTGAAATATTAAAGTATTCTAATTAACTAGAATGAAAATCATTACATTTTTAATTAAGTGAATAATTTATAATTAAATATATTTTTTTTGTTTTTGTTTTTATTTTAAATTAGGCAAAGTCTTGGGAAAGACCGTCTTTCCATAACCTTATGGAAAGACCGTCTTTCCATAAACTTATGGAAAGACGTGGTTTAATTAAAATAATAAAAGGTAAAAGGTCTTTGTGGCAATATTAAATTTTTATTATGAAACGTGTAGTAGTTATAAAATTAATAACCCGATTCATGCAACCCTAACATTTTATCTTGATTTCTTATAATTTACACTTTAAACCTTGGTCTTTTCATGA
>JAULKK010000010.1:8430223-8443295 GCA_032355705.1 Rubia peregrina
AATCCATACAATTAAACGGGAAATTTTTTTAGGTATAAATCGCCCCCTCACTCCAAGAATCCTGGCTACGCCACTGTTGGCACTTATGTCAAGTAGGTAGGGTTATAAAAGCACTTTTCTCCAAACTTTATAATGATATCATTATAGGAACTTCTTCTTTTTCTTTTACTTAAACATACAATCACCAGCTAAGACTGATTGGACCTTACCATCAAATACAGAAGACTAAGATATAAACATTGGGATAAAATCCCATTTAGCAATCATGTAAATGGGAAAGCGGGAAAATGCAGCAATTAAAAAACCCTATTCCAAGCACAAAATTCACAATCCAACCAAAGAGATAGACCCTAATGGCATACATACAAAATTTGATCGAAGTAACTTAGAAAAATCAAGCGTTAAGCCAACCCTCCAATGCGTCGCCGAAGTAAACACCCACATCAATTTATTGATTAACGTAAGAACGAAAGATGGTTTACCTTGTATTGCTTTTGACAAAGTCGTTGTGGGTGGAAACTGCAGACTACTGTGAAAGAAAACGATGATGTTGGCGAAGCTACCAGAAGAGGGTGAAGTTTAGCGGCTTTTAGGAAAGGGATATTTGCAATTTTAACCCAAGATGCTATCTTATGGTACTCCCCTTAGTTTGAATATTTATACTCAAGTCCTTAAATTAAAGTAACCCCTCCAATATTCTACTCCCTCTGGTTTTTTAATATTAACATGCTTTTCTTTTTTTGTTTGGATTTTTTATAGTGGCACATTCCTTTTTTGGTAAAATTAAGATTGTTTTCATCCACTCATTTTACTTTCTACTCTTCCAATACAATCTCCCCCACTCATTTTTACTTTTTTAAAAATAATGTGTCAATTAGCTTGGTGTTAATATAAAGTGACCAGAGGGAGTACTCCACTTTTACTCTTTAATTTATTTTTATTTTTGACTTGTACTCTTTGATTTCGAATAATCATGAATGTTGGTGGATAGAATAGGTAAGAGAGATTAAATTGAGAATTGTAAAGATAGAATTTATATATAGGATTAAAGAAAAGTTAAAGGATGATAAAGATGTAATGAAATTTGGATTTTTTTCGAGAGTTGTTAATGATATTTGGGTTGAATCTCATGGTTCGATGTCTTACTACACTGATGAATCGAGACCTATCTATAGAAAGCTCTAGGAGGCGAAAGCATAGTTATTTATTTTTAAAAAATGAAATTCAAAAGGATATTTATTAAAGCATGATAGAATACTAATTATATTAGGGGAAGATGTCTTGTGCTAAAACGTTAGTATCCAAATCCTATAAGTATTCTTGCTTATGAATACTCTAGTATGTCTACATTTTATTCTTTTACTTTCATTATTTTTACTCATAAAGTTTTTATGCTAACTTAAATATAGATAGTCTGCTCTAAACGCAGTAAAAATAGTCTTCTATAATTTTTCAACAAACGGATTGAGGTTGATAGCTACTATAGATCAATCAATTCATTCTTCTGCTTTTATATTTGGAGTAATGTGCATTCATACACCACAGTTACTCATTTAGTGTGCATATATCCTTTAGTTATTCGAAAGTGCACATATACCCCTAAGTTTTTCAAACGTCGATCTTCGGCCATAGAGGTGTATATGCACTTTCAAAAAATTGGGAGGGGTATATGTGCCATTTTGAAAAACTAGCAGGGATATATGTGCACTTTCAAAAAAATTGAAAGACATATATGCACTAAACAAAAACTCGGGATATAAATGCTTTTTACCCTTATATTTAATTCATGACATTAACATAAATCGATATCCCCAACTTATAGAATTATTGTGAGATTCAGCAGTGACTGAGTCGCTCTTTTTGACACTCGTACGCGTAGAAACTCCTGGAAAAAAAACATTACTAATGTCCATTTAAATAAATTCCAAGACTTGAAGTTAACGCGATCATACTTGCATCTTTAACAAAATCATACAACATTTACAGAGAGTTGTATCAATTAATTATGTACTTATCTACTAGACAAGAAATCAATGGAAAAAATCCTCTACACAGCAGCCAGAGCAAGAGGCAGTGATAACATCTGGACAGCATTCTTGACAGCTTCAACATCAATGTCAATTAACCTCCCAGTTTTAGATGAAATAACTGTGCATTTCTTCTCTTCTGCATTTGGAACAAACACTTTTCCCTTTTCTTCAGAGCCGAACAACCCAATGCTGCAAATTTACAAACATAAAACAGATCGATGAGCTTGAAAAAGACCTGCTTATTGAAGCCAGTAGAAGCAGTTACCTCGGCTTTTCGCGCGCATTTGCAAGCTGGATGGCTGCCGTGTTTGTCGCTATCACCCCTGCCGAATCACTGATAAGAGCAGCCAGCTGTGCCAGGAAAGAAATCATTAGAATACATCAATGCTTACTCCATACTTCAGCTCAGTTCTTGATCTTTATGCACGTATTAAGTTCAAGAATCGAAGAAACGCGTATTTACCTGGCCTGGTGTGGTAATGAAGACTATATTTGCATCATATCCAGCAACATCTTCTACATTCTCCCTTTCCCTTTCGTGCGGGATCACAAAAAGTGGCTTGATCCCACTGCCAAACACACAAAATCAAGAAACAGTCTACACGTATATATGAGCCATTTAGTTGGAAAATGCAAATGTGTCTTACTTCACTGCTTTACTTATCTCAGCCCATTTTTCAATAGGTAGCAAACTATCCGTGTCGCCTCTGGACTGCATCGAAGCTTTTGAATCACATTTTATGCCATGAACAACCATGAATTTCCCTTTCTGCACGCCGGCGTTCCTGTACTTCTCCTCCACCACCACCTTGAGCTTCCTAGAGATAGTCACCTTTAGTGGAGATACGACATGCCTTGCTACCTTATTCTGTGGTCTCCCCAACCAATCTTCCATTTGACGATACCTAAATGAGAAGAACATAACAAATTGTTAGCGTTAGACCTCGATTCATACTTCAAAGTGGAAATCAGCTATAACTGAACTGAAGTACAGATAACCTTGGAAGAACAGGGCCTTACATTTGATATCCACCCTCAGAGAGATTCATACTTTCTGCTGTGAATGTTTCTGAAAGCATTAGGCTTGCCCCTACGGCGTTGACATTCGGGTATATGTAACTGGCCCTATCGCGGGCTGATGCCATGAACATGAATGCAGCATGCCCTAACCCTGCTAGCTTGGTTGACAGGATCAAATCATAGTACCTATTCTGCAATCATTGGAACAATAGTCTTAAAGTACACAAAATTAAGAAGTGCATACATTAATCTTGCCAAAATCAGAAATATGGAAACTAAAGGTTTGACAATTAACAAAGCAACAAATTCTCTGTCCCATTTCTTTTGACGATCTTATGTTTATTTCAAGATCACCATCGATATTGTAACGCGTGTACATCTGGTAATTTTCTTAAATTACTAAACCTCTAACCAATAGTTGCATAAATTCTAGGAAATAAGTTTTGCATACATGTTAAAACACGAGAAAAGACGTGCCAACGTATTATCAGTGTCTGATAAGTCGAATGTGATCCAAATAAATGAAATAACCTTAAGAATGCCAATCATGTCAGTATACTCAGCAGGGTCAGGGAAGTCTTCATCAACATCATAGGCTTCAGCCCACCTCACATTCTTGTTGATTTCATAAGCCTGTTTCCCTCTATCACTAGTCAAAATATCAATCTGAACGCCGGGATACCGATCTTTCATCAATTGAATCGCCGGAAAAAACAGAAAGCTCTCATACACCCCGCCGGAAACCATGCAGCAGCATCTCCTTACATCGCCTCTGATCTTCGATCCCAACGATGCGACTTCGGGGCTGTACCCCATCGGGAATTTCAGGAACCCTCTTGAGCTTTTGGGATCGTCGGGTAGCCTCGGGTCTTCGTCTTGCTTCCCGTCGGCGAACAGACTGCCGTACTCCATATCCGGGTCCGCCCCGTCGTCGAATGGGTCGAGCCATCGGTTTTTGCCCTTGGCATTGGCCCTGATTCTGTTCGATTTCCCTGAGAAAAGAAGATTGGGGTCGGGTCGGGTGATGAGGAAGTGTGAGATTGAGTTTGGGAGAAGAGAAGTGTGCGCCATTTTTGGTGTTCTTGCTTTCTTGATAACTTTAGGCCATTGCTGCTGCTGCTGCTCACTCTTTTGGTCGTAGTGGACGTTGGATTTGATTGTGTGAAGATGGTGGGATAAGTAGGCCCCCACAAATTCAAGAAAGCGGACTTTTCATGGTAAATTGAAGATTTGTTACTTATAAGGAGTATTCCCTTAGTAAATTCTTGTAAAGAATGTCTTTCCACGAGAGTTTAATTAGAATAATAAAAGGTAGAAAATCTTACTATAATATTAAAATTTTATTATGCAACGTCTAGTAATTATGAAATTTATAGTCCGTTTCATGCAAATCAAAAAATTTATCTTTATTTCTTCTAATTTGAACTTTAAACATTAGTATTTTCATTGCTTATGAAAAGACCTTCTTTCAAGAGACGGACTCATTCCTTTATATGTTAGCAAAAGTTGTATGTTTATGTGTTTGGCAAAATTATGTCACGTGTTCTACAAAACAATCATTTCTTCCTAAAAATTCTCTTATTAAATATAAAATATATGGAGCACGGGAAAGAATCTGATTAGTCTAGCACCTTAATATATAACTTTTGGTTACATACAAAATTTTATGCTACGTAGGAGAAAACACCTTAACGGTAACTAGATAACACATGTGCCAATGCACGATTTATGAATGAAAATAAAAATATAACGTAATTACAATTTTTAATAAGCTATTAAAATTTTATATTTGTATGAGAAAATACACGATGTACTATTTAAAACAAATGATTATATTTATTAATATTTTAATTTAGAGTCCGTCTCTTGAAAGAAGGTCTTTCCATAAGTCATGAAAAGATCAAGGTTCAAATTGCAAATTAGAAGAAATGAAGATAAAAATTTTAGGTTGCATGAATCGGTTATAAACTTTATAACTACCACATATTGGAAAATAAAATTTTAATATTGCAACTATTTTTTTAATCTTTTATTATTTTAATTAAACTCCGTCTTTCCATAAGTCTATGGAAAGACGGTCTTTTCCCAAGACTTTGCCTTTAATTTATTTATAAAATATAATAACATAATTTAACTTGGTATTTGTTGATAAATAAAAATCAACAATTTATATTTAAACAAAAATAATAATATAATGTGCATTTTATAACAGAAAAAGTAAAAATGATAATACTATACATTATAAATTATACATTGATGAAATATAAAATATGTGTTTGAATTAATAATTATACTCCTCTGTTTTGTTTTTATTGGCACACTTATTAAAAATGGTTATTTTCTTTTAATTGGCACCCTTTGTATTGTTTCTATAAAAGGAAGGGGACAATTTTTATTTGGACAATTTTGTCCTCATAGTAATTCAGAATTTACACCAACCCATCTAATAGTTAAGCCATATTAACAAACGTTACTCCCTAATCTTTCCCTCGTTTATTTTCATATTTGGGTCCATGAGTTTTGAATAATCAAAGCCCAATTCTTGACCCAATTTTATGAAACCTACAATTGCTTCAGCCACCATATAAATTGATTCATGAAACCCTAATCACTCTAAAAGCCCACCTCGTTCATTCCTTTCACACACTCTCTTTGTGTTCCCCTCACCGAACCCTAGTTCTGAACCTTCTCCCGCCTCCATGGCACACGAAATCAGAGGCCGGTCTGAATTCCCACCTCTCATAAACTACGACATTCCTCTTCACGGTGAATCGAAATCGAAATCAGAAAACCTTCACGATTCTCAGATGGAGAACACTGTAGTAGATGAAATCGAGTGGCAAAATCTCCTGTCCTCCATCTCTGAAAATGGCATCGGATGTCATAACTCTTACATCCTGATGGTGATAGCGTCGGCCAAGACGACATGGAAGGGACCGACGCCTATACGGCACTGTCTGAGCCGTCTCTACCGCTGCTCGGTTGAAAACAGTAATCGGGCCGACGGATCAAGCTCACGTCACTCTGTTGACACCGAGGGATGGCCAGTTGTTGCTGACACTTACGAATTCGAGGAAAAGAAAGCAGAGGACACGGTGGAGGAGTAGTCCCTTTCAGAACCGATCATTGCCCCACAATACAATAATAATTTGAATGGAGTGCTTATCGACTTGTCTGAAGTACAATCGACTCTTTCGCGAATTTGTTGATTTATCGAATTTCCTTAGTTGTAGAATTTGGCCAAATTTTTTAACTAATTTACTGATTTATCGAATTTGCCCAAATTTGCTGCTTTATCGAATTTGCCCACTGGTGCTGATTTATTGACTTTGGCCAAATTTGTTGATTTATGGGATGGCAAAAACTTTGGGGGTTGTTTTACAATTGGTTTTCGTTGTGTGGAGTAGTACCAGTGTTTTTTAGTTTTTTTTTCCACTGTAATGGATGTTTGAGCAGCAGTTCTAGTTGCTTCATTACTGGTGTTTGAACACAAATTTTAGTTCATAATTATCAAATATGCTGTTTTGAATCTTTACTTTATTAATTTGCTTTATACATCTGTATAGTGTACGTTGTAAATGACCTGTTATTGACTTCTCGTAGGTAAATCCTCTAGTGCACAAACTTTTGCTCCAGCAATATCGTTCTAATAAACCTGGAAAACTCCCGCATCCCACGGAAATGAAGATGTGGCCCGATATAGGTACTACTGGTCTAACTTTTAATATGTGATGGATAGCAAGGGAATAGATTCTGTTTGTGTGTATTGGCTTTAATTTGATTACTCGTCCATTGAATGAGATGCGTATTGTATTGGTTGTGATTTATTGAACTGTTTATTAAGGTGCATACTAGGGGATGATTTGTATTGGTTGTGATTTGTATTGGTAAGATGCATATTGAATTTGGCTGTATTGGTTGTATTGGCTGTGTATATTGGCTGTGATTTTTATTGGTTGTATTACCTGTATTGGCTGAGATGCATACTGAATTTGGCTGTATTGGCTGTGTATTGGCTTTGTTTTTTATTGGTTGTATTGGCTGTGTATTGGCCGAGATGCATATTGAATTTGCAAAACTAATTTTTATGGTGCAGTATTTTGTGAACCTGCGAATGTGAATTAAGCATACATGTCAAATAGCATAACATACACCGAATAAACTTCTTAACTATTATAAAGGGCAGGGTTTCATCTTAAACATGTCTACACAATAATACAACTTGTTTAAATTAAGTAGGACCATATGGAATATAATCCAACCCCACATGAATGAGTCCAGGCATCAACTAAAAATTGCCATCCCATCACTTGATCAATTAAATGTTGCAGTCCATTTGCATAGCTATGTGTCATCAAATATTGTAAACACTCTCGTACCAATTCTATATCTACCTCAAGGTTTGCGGGTAGTAAACCTTGTCGTTCCAGTGCATCATTCCCCATGTGTGGTAGCTTGTATCTGTTAGACCCCTTGCATTTCATTATTTCCACCATCACACACTCTAGTGATAAGAACACCATGTTTAGTGTTTTTGGCCGGAGGTGTATGAAAGAATTTGTAGTTGCTTCTACTAGCTCATCCAATGTGTGTGAATTAGTTTTGTAATGTAAGGACTGTATTGATCAGAAAAATCCCAAATCTAAAATGTTTAAATCTGGTCTGTTGGGTGGTTGGAACCTCAATCTTATGTTAAACCCATCTGCACTTGCCACTCTTCTAAAATATGGATCATCATCACAGATATGTGGCCTTGCATTATCTTGACGAATTGTGATATTTTTGCTTGCTAGTAGGGATCGTTTTCTTTTAATTGCTGGTACCAATTTCTCCAACATGATTTTTTATGACTTCTCTATCGATAGATGGAATTGGTTTTATCACGATGGTACCTGCAGGTCTGTTTATACTTGTATTCTTTGCTGGTTCCTTTGTAATAAATGGCAATATTCCTATTTTTCCATCAAATAACACCTCCCCTTCGCTGTTAAAAACAGGTCTGCATACTGCACATAAGAACATGATTATATATATATATATATCTTGTTTTGAACAATTCGATGAGGCTCTTCTTTCTCCGGAAGAAGATAGTACCTCTCGGCGACTCTTGTAATGAACAACGTGATGCACATCCAAAAACTTAGTTTTACCATCTATTATGTCATGCTTCTAGAGAGAAACTGAGTAGAATAACCTGTTCATTTCATTGACGCGTGAGATTTGGGTCTTTATTGCATTTGAGTGGCTACGTATTTGTCCCTCTTTGATCCATTTGTGCATTTTAGTAATGTTAACCCCCAAGTGCAGCAGCATAATCTCGTTGTGTTATTCTTCGATGCTGTGGAATGGACATTGCATGTTCTTTGTTGATATGGATACTTGTTCTTCCTTTGTTTCCCTTCATTTTACTCCTCAAGTCCCGAGCTAACCCTTGCTCATCTTGTGAAATCTGTAGGGAATAGAGGCGGCTCACGGTGCGGACTGATGTGTTCCACCTTTGAGCTGCTTCCTTACGATGGCTACGTATCACCTTACCATGTACCTGATTTTGTAGGATGAATTCACCAATTTCTGCACGTTGAATGTCTGTTAGTCGAGTGCACAGAGCGGCTGATTCCTCCATTGTACGACCGCGAAGAAGGCCCAATACTTATATGAAGAGTTATTTGTGTCAATAGTAGTGGAGAGTAGAGGGAAAAAAGGCACCAAGTACAGGAAGGATGCAGAAGAAAAGAAGTGAGAGAGGAAAAGAAAGTGGGTCTGTTTTAAATATGTTTTTAGGGTCTCAAATGGATCTGTAATATTTCTAATTATTTAATAGCAAGTAGGGTGTTTCTCCCACATTAGTTGAATTTCAATTTTTTATTAACAAGTTTCCCCCTTTTCCTTGTGTAATCTCATTTTCTGCAGGGAAAAATTAACAATTTTTGGCCCTGAAGTACCCTAAAACATCAGTACTTTTTACCTTTTTATGACAATCCATCATCCTTATATTTTCTTTATGTCAATTCAAGTGTAGCCAAAAATCCAAGTGTCAAATGCTATGCTGTCAATAAAAATAAAATAGAAGGAGTACAAGTTTTCGTACAGGTTCACACACAAAAACCGGGCTACTTGAAAGTTAAATGTGGCAATAACGATGTTCATGAAATATTTTAGCAATGAGGGATAGAAACACATCTGTCTCATTTCAAGCTGCACACTTACTATTTTACATTATTCGTTATCAAACTTTGACCGCATATTTAAGTAGATATATAAGCAATAATATTATCGCATGTGATATTGTTCAATTCGTCATAACAAGCAGTTTCTCAAAAGTAAATTTTTGTTTGCCGTTATTATACGGATTTAAACATATTAACGATTAGACAAGTTTCTTGATGAGTGTGAAAAAGATTCCGTGCAGCTTGAATTGGGACGGAGGGAGTATCTTTTATTGAGGATAATTGAAACTTGTAAAAATTTAATATTTTGAAAATATATGTTATAACGAATCAAACAATGTATCACACAATAATTTTTATACCTATAGATCAATTCAATTTTATGGTCAAAGTTAAGAAATTTTAACTAAATGAATAGTTGAATTGCAGCTTGAAATGAGATGGAGGAAGTACCGGATTTCAATGGAAGATTTATAAAATGAAAAACCTAAATGCGACCCAAAATTTACCAAAAATATATTTATCTCGACAGATATGCAAGGACTCATGGAGTGACTTCTATTTTTAAATGACATATCATCACGTATGCAAAGTAAAAGTTATTCTTAGATGGTAATTTAGGAGACTCTTATAAATTAATTCCCTGGTATTGAAAGTTATTCTTAGATGCTTAGAATTCATGTTGAACACAAACCAATAATGGTATGTACCCTCTAGCTTATGATATACTCATGTTGTTATTTCAGAAACTATAAAGTTTAGCTTTGGTTTTTAGGGCTTCTGTGTGTTACGTGATCGAGAGGTGGTAATTATATCTGAAAGAATTACTACTTTACTTAATTAGTGATGTTAAAACATTTTTTATGAAGTAAACATGCCCGTTGTTATCGCCATTTACAAAAAAAACTAGTTCACTCATTAACAAAAACTCAAACATTTCGACTTTGTAGTGGTGCAAAGAAAAGTGTACAAAACTTACTTGATGAGCTTGAAAATGCTCGAACTGTACATTACTATAAAATGTCTTTGATCTAGATGTTTGATTTATACCGTTGTTGATTGGTGGGTTTTGGTTTTTTAGAATAAACATGAACAATAGAGTAATGCCATATTCAGAAAATTGTAAAATCGATTGACATTAAAATTAGTGATTTTTACATTTAACTCTCGACTTCTCGATCATTACCGGAAGTTTTGTACACTCAGTGAATATTATCGTTTTTATATCAAAATTTGATTACTTATAAGCAACATCATACAAATTAACTTATATTAGTGTAATTGTTGTCCAAAACACCTACACTATTATATTATTGACAAGTTCTTCCTACTAGTTACATAGACCCACAATATAAAAAAAATGGGAGCAATATTATTTCACAGTAGCAGCCGGAACAATAAGTTTTTCCCATGCATTACCCCAACCGCGCGAGTCTTCTGATTATGTGATTTGCATTACAGAAATGCGGACAACGACAATTCATGAGCATTTCATGTCCAATCAAAATAGCCCTAAAAATCTTTATCAACCAGTTTTGACAATCAGTCAACATTCTTAGATGAATCCTCATGTCTTCATAAGTATAAAATTTTCAAATGCAAAATCCTTATCTTTACCTTCCAAAAATAGTGCAAATATCACCAATGCGTAAGACGTTGCAAGATTCCCTAAACGTGCAGCTTGTTTAAGAAAATTGATATCATTGGCTGGATCCTGCCTTGGTATAATCCATCTGAAAACAGATAAAAATAGAACGATTACATATAAGTTAAGGAAAATGTATGTATGTTTTAAATATGACACGTGCAAACTCACCACTCCTTTTAAGTACAAGGCTTTCAGATTTTTGCACCGGATGTATGCATCCATAAAGTTTGGAAATTCATGGTTCACATCTTGCTCTTAAGAATCACAATATTTTATGATGAAAATTGTGTGTGTATATATATATATATAAGTGAACCATGGTATGAATTAGTAGGGACTCTGTTTTTTCAAATTTCTGCACAATTCTTTCAAGTTCTGGTACAACTAACTGAACCCGACTTTTGATCAGAAATCATAGTTATCTAATAAGACGGCAGTTAATATTAACCCATGTGTTTCTTTACATTATATGACAGTTTATTATTAACCGTCGTAAATAATATACTACTGGACGGCGTTTAAAGTTAAAATGCCGTTCACGGGTATTCTATAGCCGCACAATCCTCTTAATCCCACGTTCAGATATCGAAACATAATAATGATGGTGGTTTCGCCCCTAAAGCTCAAAAATGCCGCGTAATTGTGTTGTTAATGGCCAATCCTGCACAAGTGAACAAACTATATATGTATCCAATTTTGACTCTTTTATATGATATGATGGAAGGAATACCACTTAAAATTTATTTTAAATTTTTAACCAAAATTTAAAAAATGAAACAAGTATTGAAATTTGGGGAGGTTAACAGGTAAGTAAAAAAAACAAAGTACATTTATTGCATTGTAATTTCAAAGATATAGAGATTAAGAAATAAACACCGAAACATTCATGAAAAACGACCCAACTAATTTTTGGTGATATTTACTCACAGTCCTTAATGCTTACTTTCTAAATCTACCCAAATAAATGTTTTTATAAAAAAGTTGTTACCAAGTTAAGTCATGGTAATTAATATGTAAAACTTGAACCTGCACTAAAAATATCCCTCTTCATACATTCATAGTACATGCTTTCTTTAATCACTCTTCTTATCACCATATCCTCATCCCAAATTTTCTATATGGAAAGCATACACACTGGTGACTTGGAGATGATATTCATGGGAAGATGAATGTCTCCAATAATCCCATGATCCTTAATGTTTCATCACTACATCCTCATTTATCTTCATTACAAATTTATTCTAGTGAAACTTCTTATCTAGAACCTAGTAGTACAAAGGAACATGAGATTCGAGTTTTGATGGTTGACAATGACAAAGAGTCCTCACTGTCCACACACCTAGAATGCTTGCTCTTAATACATGTCAAGGTAAAACACCATTTAACTAATTTATTCTTTCTTATGTTTCTTGTAGATCGTCCAGTCACTATTGACTTTTTATGAGGTTAAAATTGGCAATTCCTAAGTTTTAGTAGTTATATTTTAGCAATCTTTTGTTTTATCTTTCTCCGTACTCTTTTTTTTATCTATTCTTCATTTTTTTTTGAATTTAGAAAATAATGAATGATTATTTCCTTATTGTCAAAATGATTTTCGGATTCCTTATTCATTGATATCTCGCAAGTCAAATTTTTGTTTGTATAGATTAGTTGTAAGTAAAGAATCTTACATAAAATTTTCTTATATTAGATTTATACTCTACAGTCCTAAATATATGTTTAGTCCTACTCCGTAACTTTGACATAATGACTTACTACCGCATGAATGCAAATGTTCGTTTAACTTGACTTTGAATTTTTTTTTGTTCAATAAAATAAAATTATAACATTTTTTGTGTTCAAGAAAATTATTTTATTTGGATGATTAAATTTCAACAAAATTTTAAATATTTCACCATCTTGTGTTGATCTTCCTTATTCCATCTCAATATCTATAAAGTCAAATAGGAAGTAAAAGTATAGATTTTTAATTTAACTCATTAGCATGTAATTTGATTAGATGTTTTATGTGGAAATACGCATGGACTCTCTTATAAATATTGGTTATAAGTTATAATATTAATAAATATTTTTAAAATATTTCTACTTGTAATACTCCCTCCATCCCAGTTCAAACTGCATACTTTTTGGTAAACTTTCTCATACCATGTTTGACCAACGATAACTTTATTTATGTATAATAATGGTGTATTAAAATTTGATGTTTA
>JAULKK010000010.1:8443395-8456594 GCA_032355705.1 Rubia peregrina
GGTGTAGGAGTTTGCTGCGACGTATCAGTGATGTTGTAGACTTTCTGGATGTTGATCTCTAGTACAAAATGCACCCCTTCCTGTATAGCTTACCTGTCGTTGTCTTTCAAGAATCACCCTTACCAATAGGAGTGGCATTTTGAATCATATTTGATTTGCTGGGTTAATGTGTTATAATTTGCCAACCTATATATCTCGTGGGGTTTCTTTTTGCACGACTTATAAGCTTGGTAAAGTTTTGGAAAAGACTGTCTTTCCATAGGCATATGGAAAGACGGTGTTGAATTAAAATTATAGAAAGGTAAAGATCGTCTTTCAAGAGACGGACTCTATAAGCTTTAGCTATTTTAGAGGGAAAAGTAAAAAACTAGTCTTCCCGATTTTCGACCAAAAATACCTTGTATGTACACAACCCGACCAAAATCCTAGCTTTTCCCAACTCATTTTTAGATTCCTTAAGTTATCGTCGTAATTGTATAACCATGTTCATTGGATTCAGTCTTTCAGTAGAGGTTGTTCAGTAGTTCGTTCCTGCCATTATCAACTGTATCAACCTTCTTTCGCAGTTAGAGCGACTCCAGTGTCGCCACTTCCCTGACATCACCAACTCCTTAGTTTTGGATCACAATAAAATAAAGAAGACCGCTCCTCCAATAATACGATAAAAAGACCACTAATGATATTCAAGTATTCCATGTGGGATATGGGGTGGGTACCATAGCAACTACTATAATATTTTTTGAGTGGATCTCCTCGTAAGCGACTGGTACATAGTCCACATATTTTTTACCTCAGACATTGAATTTATTAAATTACGTACTTCCTCCGTCCCAGTTCTATTTGCACCGTAATCATTATCACGTTGTTCAAAAAATATGTTTGACGGTTAATATGATCATCTACGTATATTATCAGCAAATAAAAAATCGATATTTAGAAACTACTTGTTACAACAAAGTGAACAATATCATATATGATAATATTTTTGTGCATATACCTATTCAAACATGCGATCAAAGTTGATAGAGAATAGTACAAAAAAAAGAGTAGAAGTGTTAATAGAGTTGAGACAGAGGGAGTACTAAATTTAAATTATTTTTTTTAATATTATGCATTTTTATATTTTCACATTCAAATACACATTATTACTTGTTTTAACATATAAAATACAATATTTAAATTTTATAAAAAAAATTACAACATTAATGCAAAAAGTAAAGTAAACTATCCATAATCTTATAGACAAACCATCTTTCCGGATACTTTCTCATATTTTCTCCTTGTTCCATAACTTGTTTGATTCAAAATCATTTAACTTAAACTTCAATACTTTTGTGATTGTTGACTTATCAAGCCGTTTTATTGGATTATTTTCCAAAGTAGGATACAACTATACCCCCTTTTGACTAATCTCATGAAAATCCAGGACAAGGTTTCCTAGACAAAATCCCATTCTATTTTCAACAAAATGAACTGTCTCTAAACAATCTACTACAGTACTGATAATTCAAAGACCACAAGCCATTGATTTAAAGCAGCCCACCGGTCCCTCATTATATACACCCATACTGGCTCCACTTTGGGCACTATTTCTCCAACTAGTCTTAGAAAGACAAATTTGATTGACCAAAACAAGAAAGACCGATCCCTTTCACCACTTGCTATCTGCCAAATTGCCCTGTAGAAATTTTCCCGAAATGGCGGCTGCAAGTGCAGCTTTGAAGCTGGGATCCTTTGTCAACGAGGAGGCCATCTGCTCTATCAAGAAGCTCTGGAATTCCGGTGCATTCACTCTCTCCGCCGCCGCCGCCGCTGCCGGAGCAGGATTCGATGTTCTTGCTTCTTCTTGTTGAGGCCTTTGAGTGCTTGTACTAGGTTTGGTGAGATCCAGAGTGATTGTTGGACCAGAAAAAGTGACTGAGGTTGAACATGGGACTGATCCTAAAGCTAGGGCCTTCTTGTTGTTGTTGGAAGGTGATGAAGATGATGAAGTTTCCATCTTTGAATTGGGGTGTGGATGATTGTGCTCCCCATCATATGTTGCTACTAGGATTGACTGATCTTCCACACTCCTTTGCACCTGAAAATCCACCAAGTTTGATCCAAATCCCATCAATCTTCTAGTACTATATGAGTACATTTTATGCAACACTCACAACGTAGTACTAATACAGTGTCATTTAAACGTGTCAGATTTTCAGATAAAACGTGTAATCATCTGTCTCGAACTAAAGCGTTACGATGATTCGAGCTGTGAAAATTAGGGCTACCTTCTTCTTGACAGGGCAGCTTGGTGCAAATGAGCATTTGAAGTAAGCCCTAGGAGAAGGGTTGTCTCTTGTAACCTTTTGTCCATATTTCCTCCATTGATACCCATCCTTCACAATCTGCAACAAAAAATCCATGATTTTAGACACACATAATAACATGAGATCAAACCTAAGAAACTCGAAATCGAACAAACAACTTACAAGGCTGGTATCAGAAGGCTCGGTCCTGAAATACACCCTGGAAATCTTGGATTTCACCTGCTCTTCCCTCTGTTTCTTGAAAGAGCCAGCTTCATCACTCGAGCTGCTTTCAGAAGGCCCAATGTTGTTGCTGTTGATGTTAACGTTGTTCGCTTCGTTGTTGTTGTTAGCATTATTCTCAACATTGCTCTCTGATTTCCTCTTCCTCGAACCCGAACTGCTTTCGGGCTGATCATGTTGTTGATTCTGCTGAGCATTAATCTTGCTCATGTACTCCATCACCTGAGTCCTCAAAGCATTGTAATTCTCACACAAAATGGTCAACATTTCTGTCAGTTTCTTGTTCTCAGCGTTCACTCTGTTCAATTCCTCCACCAAAGCGCCGGCCTGAATCCATCAGAACACCAAAAACAACACATTCTTAGACATGGGATTTTGATTCTTTACTCTTTTTTTCCACCTTTTTCAACATAGAATACCATCGAGTTTGAGTTTGATCGATCAATTACCTCTTCTTTCACTGGGGTTTTCTGTCCCAACTCGATGAAACTGCTCTGCACTTCTTGTTTCTGAGGAAAGCAAGAAAAACCCAACTCAATAACAAAGTAATTAGCAATTAAAACACGAGATTGAAGTCTGGATTGGGGTTCGGAAATACCAGAGCATCATCAAGAACCCGGAAAGGTCTTATGTTGAGATCGAGGGAAGTATCAACCAAGCTTGAGAAATCCATATGTGATGAAATCAACCAAATCCCACTTCTAAAAATCAGTTCTTGTAGCTAGTTCTTCAGTCAAAATGAAATCTGATGCAAATTTGTTATGTTGAAGAAGCAGATTATGGAGTATATATAGGGAGTGGGAAATAGTTACAAGTTGGAGGATAAGGAGAGGAAGGTAGGGGGAAGATGGGCTGATAGCAGTTGTAATATGGCTGGAGGGATTGAGTTTTTTAATTAAATTTTTTCTCTTGGATTGAGAAAATTGAATTGGGTAGATCTTAATATTTATAAAGAAAAGAAAAAAAATATGAATGGATTAGAGAGGAAGAAAAGTAAGGTTTGGTGTCGGTCGTGACGTTGAAAGCTAAAATGGAGATCTTGAAATTCTTCGGAGTATTAGTCAAAGTCAAGCCCACCTTCTAAAAGGAAGAAGAAAGAGGAGCCCAACTATATTGTTTTTTTAATTAAAATTTTGTTTTTGGGGTTTTTTTTTAAAAATTTCTTGGGAGGAATAATTGTGTATTTTGTACACGGAAAGGTATTGATATTTGGAGTCTTGTTTGACCCAATCTCAACTAAAGAGGAGTTGTTACTGAAATAATGTTTGGTTTGTTGTTTTCTTGCATTCTTGTTTCTTCTATTGTTGGGGGATACCCCATGGATATTATATTGACATTTCCCACGTTGTAGAATTGGATTTGGATTCTTTTACCTCTTGTTTGCATTGTGGGTTTGAGCTTTTAAATCATGGTGTAAAAATATGTTTTTCTCCTTCGATTTACACCGACTAATTGTTAGACTCGGTCCAGTTGGGATGAAATGGAACGAAACGGAGCTGAGCTGAGCTTACTTAAGCTGAGTAGAGCTGAATTTACTGGAGTAGAACTGAATTTACTGGAGTTGAGTTGAATTTATTAAGGATAAAATAAACTGAACTGAATAAAATTTAAAATAAATATAAATATATTAAAACTTTATTTAAATAATTAAAATGCTAAAGTAACCCAAATTTAAATATATTACATTGAATGTTACTAAAATAAACTACGCAGTTTTGTTTTAAACAGGCTTAACTTTAGGCCAGAGATTATTGTGCAATTATAAGAAGTTTCATTTGGGATGGGGCTTTTAAAAAATGCTGAAAATTTTAGGGACCTACTGTGCAATTATCAAAATACTATATATATCACACAAAAAATTAGAATTTTTGTTTTTCATTTTTTTCTCTCGCCAATTGATAACCGAGCAAGGGATCGCAGAGGTCGTGGCAGAGCAAGGATAAAACCGCTGGCTGAATTGCAGAGTCGCGATGATCTAGGATTTGCATATCGATCGGAGTTCGACCGCAACAGCGATGTGAGGCGAGGTGACACACAAGCGACACATAGAGACGGCGAGGTCTTACTCTGAGACGGTAAGGATATACTCAAAGACGGTGAGGCAACGCTCAGAGACGGCGACAAACACTGCGGTCTTCCTTCAGACGCGTGAGATCCACGCACGGATGGTGACGACGGCGGTGGACGACGGCGGTGGTGGACGTTGGCGACGACGGAGGCAGATAGCTGAGCTTCGGCTCATGAGAGGTGAGGTTTAATATTGTGTTTTACTTTTTTTCAAAAATTGCCGAGGTAATATTTTGTTGACTAAGTTTATGTCATGAATGATTGTTTGGTCTAGTTGTTAGTACTCTTGTTGCTGAGTTTTGAGGTCGGGGGTTCGAATATCTCTATGATATATATATATTGAAGAATTTATGTTATTGATGTATATGCCAAATTTTAATATTATTTGACTTAATGTATGTTTAATAAAAGTGTTTGATGTAGTGGTTATTACTTTAGTCTTTGAGATTAGTGACCCAGCAGGTCCTTTTTTCTTGAAGAATTTTTATTCTTGAGGTACTGTAGTTTTTTGTTGATGCTTGTAGCTTTTTTTTTTCTTATGTTGATATTTTTCATTATTCTGGCGAGGTTTAATTTATATGAGTTGAGGTTTTGCAGTTTTTTTGGGTGATATGAATTGATATTTGTAGTTTTTTTTTAAAAAAAATCATGTTGATGTTTTTCATTTTCCGGTTGAGGTTTTGGTAATAGGAGTTGATGTTTGAAGTGTCTTTTTTCTTATGTTGATGTTTTTCATTTTCCAGATGAGATTCAGGTGTTAGGTGATGATGTTTGTAGCTTCTGGGTGTGATATTTATAGTTTTTTTTAAAAAAATTGTTGCCGTTTTATGATTTTTTGAGTAAATAATTTATACTCTTGAGATACTGTAGTTATTTTGTTGATGTTTTTAGTTTTTTCTCTCATGCTGATGTTTTTAATTTTCCGGATGAGTTTTAGTTGATATGAGTCAATTTTTTAAAGTTTTTTTTGTGTTATATGAGTTGATATTTTTGGCTTTTTTGATATTTTCATTTTCTCGGTGAATTTTAGGTGATAGTAGTTGATGTTTGTAGTTTTGGGTGACATAGGTTGATTTTCTGTAGTGTTTTTTTCTTATGTTGGCGTTTTTCATTTTCTAGGTGAAGTTTAGGTAATAGAAATTGATGTTTTTAACTTTTGGTTGATATTGGTTGATTTTTGTAATTGTTTTAAAAAAATTGATAAGTGAAGCTTTGTTGATGTTTTTATGATTTTTAGTTGATATTTTGTTAGTTGTAGTCGGCGTTTTTTCAACTTTTTGTTGAATTTTATTTTATTTATATTAGTTTTTCTGTTTTATTTGTTATATATATATTTTTTGCTGCAATTTTTTAGTTGATGTTTTATGGTTTTTCGTTGATGTTCTGCTAATTTTTACTGATCTTTATATTTTTCAGTTTGATGATCATATTAATTTTTTGCATTTAAAAAAATGTTTTTTTGCTAACTGCAGCTGTCGAAAAAAATGATGGAAAAATTGGACAAAAAAACCCTGGAAAATATTAGAGATAGATCTTTGAAGCTATAATATAGTTATAATTGCTTAAAGGCCCTTGCCTAAAGTTTAACCCACCTTAAAGGAGACCATCTCCATAAACTATAGTGTCAAATATAAATAATAGGTCTTAAAAAAAATGAATTCGCTTGAACACATTTAAATTGAACTGAATTGAATTCAATTAAAATGGATTAAATAAGCTAACGGTGATATGATGAGATAAATGAAACTCATTATTATCAGTTGAATTGAAGTGAACTAAGTTCAACTGAAATAAACTAAATTCAATAAAATTGAAATAAGATGAAATGGAATGACTTAATTAAATTAACATTAAACATTTATAATAGGGCAAATGACTTGGGAGGCCCCTGAACTCCCTCTATCGTTCACCTTTGGCTCCTTTTTTTTTGAATACTTTTGGCCCATCAAAAAATAAAACTGTTGAGTCATGGGCCTTCCATTAAGTTTAAGGGCAAAATGGTCATTTTCCATTTTCTTTTCTTTTACCAAAACTTTGCTGTTTTTGGTCTTCTCCTATCGTTCAGTAATTTATAGGGTCAAAATATTATTATTTATAAATTGTGATATATACATTTTCAAAGTTATAGAAATATCATTACGACACGATAAAACAAACACTAAATCACATCATTAATCAAATGGATAGTAAAATGATTCTGTATAACAATGTGGCGGTATAAAACAAGACTTTGTACACCATCTATATTTATACAATGAAATAGAATTTAGGTATAACATAATATGATATTTACCTTTTTATTACATTCAACCTAATTCACTAGATATATTTCTATGGTCGGATCTATAAAATTCTGAGGTTAATTTTGAAAATATTTAACAAAAAAACAATAATTATAACTGATGCCAAGAAATATTTGACATTAAATAAGAGTCATCTTTTGAAAAATGATCTTTCCATAAGTCATGGAAAGATCAAAGTTTAAAGTGCAAATTAAAATAAATGAACATAAAATTTTCGAGTTGCATGAATCGGGTTTTAATACTAGACGTTACATAGTAAAGTTTTAATATTCTAGCAAAGATATTTTATTATTCTAATTAAAACTCGAATGATAATGCTATGGAAAGATGTACGCTGCCTTGAATTAATACTCCTACCTGTGGACTTTACATTTAATTTAAAAATTGGATACCCACAAGTTGAGGTATATTTGACGCGGTTTTGCAGGCTACATCTGTGCAATGTGTAACTGATGAGAACCAAAATGCATTTGACTTTGAGAATAACACAAAAACAATTAATTGAGTTCCAAATATTGTTCAGACATGTTTGAAAGTTTTACAGCATTTCATGAATACGCACGTACACTTTGAATAGGTTGACTGGTGCATTGGTCACGGATTAATTTTGAGTTAATTTATCTGCTAAGTGCCGTACAGGGTAATGAATTATCAGATTATTAGCAGTCTTGGTCATTCATTATTTTAATCCGACATTTTTTTTTTATTTTTTTTAAAAGTCGGTTGCCACTTCAACCATTTTCAATCCACAATTAATTTCATAATTTAACTTTTAAAATCAAACTCAATCAATTTCCACTACTTGGTATTTGATTATGTTAATATATATGAAAACTATTATACTATGATAATAGTATGATATATTATTGGATCATCATATTTTAAAGTTATTATTTTTCAGTTGTTTTACATACAAATCAAAAAGATATTAGGAGTTGAGTATTAATATACTTCCTCCGTCCCAACTCTATTTCCCCCACAACTAATTATCACGTTGTTTCATAAACATATTTGACCGTTTACCTACGTGTAATAACGAAAAATTAAAATTTGATATTTAAAAATTTATTGTTACGATAATTTCAACAATATCGTCTACGATAATATTATTGTTCATATATCTATTCAGATATGCGAATAACGTGAAATGGAGGGAATGGAGTAGTTGACCTCAAAGTGAAATCAATTTTGACAAGAAAGATAATTAATAGAATTATACTTTTTTTATTGGATCTCTAATCTGTACTATTTGAGTTGTTCATACTTAATTTAATTCTCGTGATATTACAGGTTTGTTAGATCTCTAATCTGTAACAATACAGACGATCAATTGATTGACGTATAATTTTAATATACATGCAATAGATTAGTTATTAACTAAACTTGTTGAATTGGATGTGAATTCCACGTTATTCTCAACCATTTGAATAATTACTTTAAAAAAATAATTATGAGTTTTAGCCGTACTTATTCATCGACTCCACGTAATATGATCTCGAAGAAAAGATCATGTAAACCTCGTTTGACATTTGCTAATTAGAATCACGAATAAATGGAGAAGAAGACTTTTAGGGCTTTGTCAAAATGGAAACTTGCTTGATCAATTCCTTTGTATGGTTGACACACGCAATTAACGCTCGTACGAAACAAAGCAAGACTTAAGAAGCCGGCGTGAATATTGATATTTCGCTACTAGAAATTTCATGTTTGAATCGGCTGACTTAAATTTTGACGTAGTATAGATGAAATGAAAACCGGTGAATTAGTATCGTGAATCTTCCATAGCTACATTATCGGTACTCGCTCTGTACCACCTGAAATTGCACTGCAATCATTACTCATTAGTACGTATTCGAGAAACATGATCGTTAGTAGCAGATAAAAAAAATTATATTTGGAAATTATTTGTTACGATGAATTGAACAATATCATTTCCGATAATATTGTTGTTTATATATCTATTCAAATATGCGATCAAATTTTGATTGAGAATAGTGTCGAAAAAGTAAGAGTGCAATTTCAAATAGATGGAGTATTATTATTAATTATCAATATCAATATTGTACTCACCAACTAAAAACACCCAATTTTCCAACCTCATAATGGATGATGAATCGATGATGCTATAAACCTCGTGCAATTCGTCATTTCCACAATCACACTAGCTAGACATATTCCATAAAAGAAAAATTCCTTTTGAAAAGATATAATTAGTCCACCAATTTTGTTATGAAAATATTTAGGCAAACTTTTGGGTAAAATCATTTTTTCATAGGCATGTGGAAGTAAAGAGTTGAATTAGAATTATAAAAAGGTAAAATGTTTTAACTGCAATATTAAAAATTTATTATGTAACGTGCGGTAGTTATAAGTTTATGACCCGATTAATGCAGCTCAAAAATGTTAACTTCATTTTTTCCCTTCTAATTTGCAGTTTAAATCTTGGTCTTTCAAGAAATAGACTCAAATATTTAACTATAAATATTCAATTATAAATAGCAATGACTTGTAAAATGTTGATATGTGGAAAAACAAGTGTTAATCTAACAAAATCTCACATGATATAAAAATATCGATCATAATTTTGGATTAAATTTTATTAAATATAATAAAAAATAAGTTTGTTCTGAAATAGAGGAAATTGTCTTACTCTGTTTAGGTCATGGACAAAGTTTTGTATAAGATGGTCTCACAGTGATACCAAGGATTAAATTGCAAAGAATTCAGCATGAGTTTCAAATTAAAATTTTAAAAGTTCAGGGACTGGATGATTTTTTTTGTTATTTTACATTTAAGTCAAGGTATAAATATCAATTTTTCATCTTCTTCTTCCACATTTTTCTAACATCTTCTCTCTCCTCTCCTTTCTTCTTTTGCATTCTTCTCTCCCATTTTCCATTTTCTCTGCGTTTCAACCTCTCAATTCCTTCGATTCGACTGCACATGTTCTCCATTTTCTTCCATATTTTTCACGCACGGTGATTTACAAGAACTTAGGAAAGTTGTGCTTCATTTTCCGACAATTTTGCCGGTTTTATCTTCTATTTCCGGCAATCAAACACAATTCGACGTTCGTTTTGTGTTTATCTTCGCAGGTAATGTCTTCATTATGATTTTTATGCATATTTTGTTGTTTTTTATTTTTGTTTACTTTCTTTGCTTCATGTCATATTCTAATATTTATGTAGGTTATACTTAGTAATATTTGGGTTTTTTTTTGTATTTTGTGAGTTGTTCTTACGGATTTGTGCTAATATTTGTGTTGTTGCTCCTGTTTCTTAGATGTCTAAGAAGAGTTGCCTCACTGCTACTGCAATAGAGAAGGAAGGAGGATTTGTAAGTTTTCTTAATTTTCAGCAATGATGTTTTAGATACAGTTATTGATATTTCTCATTTTCAATTTAATGTTTCACGTTTTAAGCTTTAAGTACTGTTATCTATGTTGTTGTGATGATTGTGTGTGATATCTTAGGGTTTTGTTATAATCTGTGAAATTTTTTGTGTTGTTGTTTTGTAGATGTCTAAGAATGCTTGCCCACTGTAGCTACAAAAAAGGAAGGAGGATCTGTAAAAAAAAATTATTTTTCAGATTTGATGTGTTAGATACTGTTGTTGATGTTTCTGATTTTCTGTTTCTTGTTTGATGTTTATCTTTCAAGTACTGTTATCTGTGTTGGTGTGATGTTTTAATTTCAGTATTTGATGGTTGTAGTGTTTTAAGTATGCAATTGATGTTCAGTTTTGTTCTTTTGATATTTTATTGTGTACTATTGATGTTTTAAAACATTGATATTGATGTTTTAAATACTGTATTTGATGTTTCTCAATGTAGTATCAGTGATGTTATGTGTGCTATTGTGATGTTTTAATTTCAGATATTGATGTTTTAAATATTGTATGTGATATTTTATGTTTATTTCACAGGAATACTTTCCAAGTCAGAGCTCTAGGATGCCATTGATAAGATAATAAAAAATGCTATGATGAATCATGCTCCTTAGATGATCCCTTGAACAGAGGACCGGAGCCGACCTTTGATCTTGGCATTGAGTCATCCTCTTCAAAACTAGCAGGAGAAAGTCTGTGAATAACCGAGCAACAAGGGGAAATAAGTTGGGGAGGGGGATAGAATTTGATTACTTGGGATGTATTGTTTGAGAATGATATTTTTGAAAATTTGGTTTATTTGTTAGAGCTGCGACACTGGATTGCTTGATAATTTAGGTTTATTTGGATTTTTTTAATTTTTTTTGTTAGTGATGTTTAAGGGCATTTGAATCCTTTTGTAAGGAATGATGTTTAACAAGTTATTTCAAATGCAACAACAGTGGAATGTATAAGTGCAGTGGGCATATGCTTATCTTGTTTAAATCAATAATTTCATCGGAAGTTTTGTAAAATATCAAACAAATAACTTGAACCATTACAACGTAACTGTGTAACATCGCAGTATGACGATAAATAATAATCAAGTCCCGACAAGCTAATTTTAGATTACCTGAGTATTATGTGTATTTTAATTTTGTATTGGATGTTAAATTATTTTTTTGGAGGTTTAACTAATTCTATTTGATGCTTAACTATTTTTAGTTAATTAAACTTCATTAGTGTATTTACTTGATGTTTAACTATTTTTATTTGAGATATTAGAATTTATTTTGACTTTTAACTGTACTTTAGTGTATTTATAGTATTTTTATTTGATGTTTAAGTATTTTAGTTTGATGTCTATTTTAGTATATCATATGATTTGATAGTTTAGAGTTTTTATCTGATGTTTAAGTATTTTAGTTTGATATCTATTATAGTATATTATACTATTTGATGATTTGAAGTTTTTATTTGATATTATTTATTTTTAATTTGATGTTTTATCAGTTAGATGTGAAGTAGAGTATTAAGGCCCAATATACAGAAGCCCATAGAATGATTTTTTAGTCCACACCTAAACTGATTCCGACCCATCGCTCCCAGCTAAACCCTAACTACTGGAAATCAGACTGCCGGTGCAAATTTCTGACGACGGCGACATTGCAAACCTCTCGCCAATCCAACCCTGACAACCGTCCTTCTCTGGCACCATCGAGGATTCAAATTCGACGGCTATGCAATGGATTCGTCTCTAGCGAGACAAACCATCCTTCTCCAGCGCCGTCGAGGTTTCAAATTTGATGAATCGACGGGCATCGTTGTGAGGGTTAAACCCAGTGATAAGAAGTCCAGGCCTCGACGACAAATTTATCTCTTCTCGTTGGAGAATGATCGACCGATCAGACAACGCACAACGACGGCGGTGCACATAGACGACATCTAAGACGCTTAGGGAACCACAAGAACGATGGCGACGGCGTCAGAGACGGTTGAAGAAAGGGACGGCACCGGAGAATGTTGAAGAAGACGAGGGCTTTCTTTTTTATTGGATATTTGCAAATCAGTTCCTAAACTTCTGTTAGGTTTTTAAAAATTACTCTGAAACCAAAGTATTAATTCTTTAGCCCTCAAATTCAAAATCTTACTATCATTATATTTCCTATTTTTCCTTTAGTTCCTGGTCTCACCATGAGATTGTATCGTAGGAGACGGACTCTAGCTCACGCGCATAACAAACTTTTATTAAAACATATAAATATATTTTAAACTTATAATTGTTCGAATATGGGTATTTTAAACATGTACGACAATTTGATTATTGATATTAAGAACATGAAATTTATTACACAATAGGCAAAATTTTAGAAAAAAACTGTCTTTTTCATAGACTTATGGAAAGACGAAATTTAATTAGAATTATAGAAAGGTAAAAGGTTTTAGTTGCAATGTTAAAAATTTATCATGCAACATGCAATAGTTATAAGTTTACGATTAGTGCAACCTAAATTTTTTATCTTGATTTCTTCTAATTTATCATTTAAACATTGATATTTTCATGACTTATGGAAAGACCATCGTTCAACTGAAGACTCTACACAATAAAGAAACTAAAATTTTAAAACTACACATCGAAACTTCTGTATTTATTAGAAAACTACAATCAAATAAATTAATGTAGCATGTTAAATTTTTACTACTCGTCCCATTTAAACCGACCCGTTCCGATTTGAAATCCGACCCAGCAACTATTAAAATTAAAATTGATTCAATTTCAATCCAAACAAAACACAATAAAAGGAGAAGATGAGCCTCATTTTTCCAACTAGGAAACTTTTGGAAGAAACCGTATTTTTAGGGGTGTCAAATGGGCGGACGGGTCAAATACGGGTTGGGTAAAATGGGTAATTAAAAAATATGGGTATGACCC
>JAULKK010000010.1:8460861-8477744 GCA_032355705.1 Rubia peregrina
TAGACTCTAATATCATCATGTGACATATTGTTAGACTCCTATGTCGACGTAGTTTCTAAATATTAAATTTTAATGTATCATTAATATCCGTAATTAAAGTTATTAATGGTCAAACATGGCCTGAGAAAGTTGACCAAAAAATATGCAGCTTGAACTGGGACGGAGGGAGTACAAGGTATTGGATTACTAAACTTAGTATCAATTGATATTAAAATGAAAACCCAATATATTTTAAAATTTAACAAGTAATGTTATTAATGGTATAAAAAGTAATAAATAAAGATAAATTTTAGACTTTTTGAGTTTAAATTTGACAGATTGAATGATTATAAAATTTATAAATAAAAATTTATTAGTAAGACAAGTCAATGAAATTAGAGTGGAAAATTATTAGTGAGACGGAGGAATAATTGAAAGGCTTTCAAACAAAGAAATGCAAACCATTGGTTACTGATTCCGTATGTTTGTTCTACGTTTCAATCACAGCTTTCCAGTTATCTGTATGGATTCCAAATAATCGTTTTGCTTCAACAAATTCAGCTCTAGGTTTTATTATTCTTTGTGGATAAACTTCCGTCGTTGAGAACCGTTGGACGAGGATAATGGGAGTGATCTGTGTAATTATTAAAGGTATGGCTTTTATAATAAAAATAATTAGTGTAATGTAGAGGTGATTGTGACATTTTAAAGATTAATAATGCAATGATGATATTTTAATTTGTCTGATTAAATTATTGCTTTTGAATGTTATACTTCGAAAGATCTTTTATAAATGTGGGAGTGATTTGAATAATTATTAAAGGTATGGCTTGTATCATAAAAATCATTAGTGTTATGTTGAGGTGATTTTGATGTTTTATACATTAGAAATGCAATAATGATATTATATTTTTTCTGGTTAAATTATTGCTTGTGAATGCTATACTAAAATCATGAGATCTTATTATAAAATCAGTTAATATTATGTATAAGTGACTCATGACTAGCAACGGATTTACATTGGGGGCATGTGCCCCACTGAATCCCCTGGTTCCTTAGGCACTATTTACTGGTTAAATCCTGCCGTTTTCTTTGACTTTAGTTGCTGGTTTTTGAATAGTTATCCATTTCATTCTGTATTTATCCAAGAAATGGTAGCGCACGTCCTTCCTCAATAAAAGAGAGAAAAAGAAATGGTACATATCCAAAAGTGGTGCAATCGTATTTGGATAGTTTTCCTATCATAAAATTACTAGTCTTTGGAAAGTGGTAGATTAATAGTCATTATATTTACTATTTACCGGTTGTCTGTGTAAAATTGAGTGAGATTTTTTAAACTTAATTTTATTTTTATCTTCTTCTTATAATAACAATAATTGTTTAAATTCTAATTTTTTATTCTTTTTAAATCTTAGGCAGACTACTATCATTTCACAAAAAAAATAGACTATCAATTTGTGAGTATCACTCTATTTTGCTTGTGTTATATATTCTAAAATTAAGCTATAATTTTTTATAAAATATATGAAAAATTAATTAAGGTAAAAATGGTATTTTTAAAGATGATATACAATATTTTTTAAAATAAAAATATAATATATTATAAATTAAACAGGTTGACTGTAAAAATATATATATATTTTACAAAAATTTATAATAATAGATATAGATCTGTTATGCGAAATAATTGTACAAAAATTATGAATATATTTTATATCACTTTGTGCCCCCATTGAAAAACTATTTTAGATCCGCCACTGCCCATGATCTTATATGTTGAGTCATAACTCTGTCAATCACCGATGTGTGACTCTAACAAACCTCCTCACATGCAGCGGTATTAAACATAGCGCAAACGTTGATATAAAGGGGTCACGGACCCGTGAGCTCTGATACCATATTAGAATCATGAGCTCCTATTATAAAAGCAATTAGTACTATGTAGGGGTGACTCATGATCTTATATATTGAGTCGTAACTCTATCAACTACCGATGTGAGACTGTTATACTTCAAAAGATCTTCAGTACTCCGTAGTTGATAGCCAGTAGTTGTGTGGTTGCGCAAATGACTAATAATAATATTTAGTTAATTTCTTCTTAAGCACATAAACCATGAATATTATATTTTAAAGATTAAATAACCAATATTTTAAATTTTAATATTTTGGGAAATCTAAAATTTCTTATGTTTTTTTTATATTTATATGAACAAATCCTCTTAAAATATATGAAAAATCTGAGAGTCAATGTTTAATTATATAAAATATTTTACTATCAAACTAACCAGCTTATGGTTGAGAAGATTCAATAAAGGGGTAGTTGAGTACTGTTTGTGGGAGTTGTAGTGAATAATTACATGGGAGCTATTGGAATTGGGTAGGATTTCAAATTAGGTGGGATTTTAAGCTTGGAATTCCTACAAGAAAAATGAGATTTAACTTTAGACTTTATACTTTGATTGTTTGACATTTGACCAATAATCAAGGTAGTATTTTCTTTTATCTCATTTATTTTATATAAAAAAAATGAAGTGAGAATATTTTTCACCTTGGTTAAAAATCAAGGTAAAAGGTAGAATTTTATCTCGATTGTGATTTAACCGAGGTAAAAGTTCATGAATTTCAAAGTACGGAGGTATGCAACATCGATCGGTTGTGCAATATTATGTCCAGGCCAAGTTTTGTTCAGCCCTACCGACGTTGCAGTTTCCATTGGTAGGATTAACTACGAAATTGGCGGGCCTACTAGTGTTGGTCACTTATTCAAAATGATGGGTAGCCAAAATCATCACCGAGGAAAAAAATTTGTGATTTTAAATTAATTGATATATGAATTTCAATTGGAAGTCAAAAAGTTGATTGAAAAAGCGTATTTCAAGTGCAAGTAAAAAAAATGATTTCATGTGTTTAACCGACTGCATAATCAATGAGTGGCCAACGACGCATTCAATGAAAAATCACAAACTACGATGAATAACTGACACATAGAGTTGACGTCAGTTAGCAGTCGATTCAACCGACGGCATAATCGATGGTTCACTAACGACGCATTGAACAGAAAAGCATAAACTAAGATGAATAACCAACACGTACAGCTGATGCAGGTTACCTTTTTTATTCAACCGATAACACAAACAAGAGGTTACCGGCGACGAATTCAATGGGAAATCCTAATCTAGCAACAATCATTAACCTGAAAACTGCAGGGGGAAAAAATTCATAGCCACAAATCTGACTCTAATAAAAACTACTCACATAAACAAGCATATCTGAGACGATCCATAACACAAAATAAACATATATACAAACAAAATTCACAATGTTCATTACCAATTCAAATTCCATAAAAATAACTAAAATTTGACAAACAAACATACAATAAAAAAATTCACAATTTACATGAGAACATAAACAAACAAGAAATTGATGACGAAGACATATCTTTCCAAATTAGCCTTTGAAAGTATAGGTGTTCTAAAAGGGGGGAAAGATGAAAAGTTTGAAACATTTCTGAGGGTTGGCGTGTGTACATATATATTCCTATATATGAACACACATACATATATAATCAATTCAAAGCGACGTCGTTTTGAATTACTAGTCATCTTGTACAATTCGCTAAGATGGTCCTCTTTTCGTTCCTCCTTTCGGTCCAACCGACAGTAAGTCAGTAACCTACTGACATCTGCCGTTATTCATACTGGGCCAATATATTTTTTGGCCCACCAACACATAATTCATAAGTTGGTCAATTGTATTTTCCCTTCCATGTTGATTGAATAACTATTTTCCAACCAACAATAAGGTAGTGACCTACCGACGTCGTCCATTATTCATAATGGGCCAAAATATTTTTCGGCCCACCAACACATAACTCATAATTTGACCCATCATAATTGCCCTTCCATGTTGATTAAATAATTATTTTTCCACCATTGAATATAGTAATTAAGTTAAAACAAATATAACGCTTAAAAATTTAGGTTAAACCTCGATTTATATTAGAATTTGAGCAATGGCCGACCAATTACTATATTAAATGTCGATCAATATTTGACCTAAGATCAGTAAAGGCCGTCCCTTTGTCATCTTTGTTGGTTCATATTATAAGTTAAGCAATGGTTGACCTAAGATGAGTGAAGGTGGAATCTCAATCATCTTCGTTGGTTTATATTGAAACTCGAGCAATGTTGACCAGAGATCAATAAAGGTCAAACCTCGGTCATGTTAGTTGGTTTATATTATAAGTCGAGCAATGGTTGACCTAAGATGAGTGAAGGCCGAATCACAATCATCTTCATTTGCTTATATTATAACTCGAGCAATGGTTAACCTGAGATGAGTGAAGGTCAAATCGCAATCATCTTTGTTGGTTTATATTGTAACTCTAGTAATGATTGACCTAAGATCAATAAAGGTCAAAACTCGGTCATTTTTGTTGGTTTATATTATAAGTCGAACAAAGATTGACCTGAAATTAGTAAAGGTCAAACCTTTGTCAACTTTGTGACATGGAGGGTTTAAAAACAAAGTTTAAAAAATGAGAGATAATATGCGATATTTTCTGCAATTTTTAATATTTTAGTTAGTATCTTTTCTCACCACAAATCATGGTAACACGGTCTCATAGTTGACTATCTCTCTCTATATAATTATACTCAAATTTTCATAATTATTCACATTTTAAAATATATTTTTATAAGTTATAATGATACGATATCAAAATATCGTTTTATTACAGTTTTCTTAGTTTAGAATTTTTAGTAGCTTAACGCTATACTCTTTTTCCCACTTGGGTTTTTAGGGAGGTAGTGTTCTCATATTTAGAATTGATTTTAAAATTATTGTAATATTAGGAGATTTTATTCTGATTAGATTAGATTTGGTAAGTTTAGATATGGAAGATTCATTAAAAATTCAGCCAATATTTTGATTGATTTATTTGGAGGAATTTGGTTATCATTTAGATTTAAATTAGCCAATATTTTGATTTATTTATTTGGAGAAATTTGGTTATCATTTAGATTTAAATCCGGTATTTTAGTTGGACTAATTTATTTTTTTGGTCCCCAACATATGTCACAATGCCATATTTTGGTCCTCAATGCCAATAACACCTCCTTTCAAAACCCAACAAATTCAAAGTTTTTGCAAGAAAATTCATATCATATAAAAATATCTTCAATTATTTGTTTATTTATTTATTTATTAAGAAAGGCAGGAGTACATAAATTTTCAAATATTTCATATCATTAATTAATAGGAAATATAATTTAATTGAAGGATGCCAATTTGATTGAAAATTAAATTTATTAGAATTTGCATGTATGAGAATTTTATTGCATGAGAATTGAAATTAATTTAAAATTCTATGTATGAAAATTTAATCAAAATTTTCAATTGATTGAATCATATGTATGGAAGTTGAGATGATCTCCTATTAGGCATCCTAAAATTTAAGTAGGTTCTAACGCTATTGTAGTTTCAGGGATCTATTTATAATAATTTCACATGAGCATATCTCTTATATATTTTCAGGAATCTATCTCTAATCTTTTTCCATGAACTTTTTTGTTCCAACTTTTCTCATCATTTTCCTGTCAATTGCAATGTGCAAAAAAAATCAAAAAAGTAATTAAAAAGTATTTATTTTTTGGAAAAGTAATAACTTCATTAAATCTCCAAAACTTTGAGCTCAACTCATTTACAATCTCTAAGTTTCTCTACTCTACCTCAACCATTAACTTTGCACATTCAACTTTTAATTTTGGTTTTAACCAGGCTATATACACAATACTTTCTAATATCGTGTTTACCACCTCTCTTCCTGCATCCTTTGCTGAAAAACACCTATCATTCCATCACTTCCAAATCCAATAAATAGTCTTCGAGAAAGCAATTTTCAGCATTTGAACTTAAGTCCCCTTGCCTCTGCAATTTGCCAACATCCACCGTAGTGCTGGGTATCTCTTCAAATCTCAAATATTGATTAATTAGGAAGTCGAGAGTTTTGGATTTATGAATCAAAAACTCATGGGTTGGTTCATGAAAGAGAAGTTCAAGAGTTGGGTTCATGAATGAGGGACTCTTGAGTTGTACTAGAACTCTTATAAATAGAGGGAGAGTTAGGGAGTTTAAGTAAGTTTTCTTCAGACATCTGTTCTGGTCTGAGAATTCTTCACTATGGGTTAGGTGTGAGTTTGGTTGACATCTGTACTGATCATCAAATCACCAATCTGTATCTGTAAACGGTGGGAATTATGCAGTCTCACATGTATGCTTGAAGTAATTATCTACATATGTAATCTGTTTAGCCCATTCGGGCAACAAGATTAGTCTGGTTCTGTTCGTGGAGGTAACCAACATGTTTGATGAACCACGTTAAAATCGGTGTTCTGTTTTTATTCCTTTCTTTTCTATCATCTTGATTTTGCGCAAAGGATTGATTTTCCCAACAAGTGGTATCAGAGTTAGGCGGTGATACAACAAGTTGTATCAGAGCTAGGTTGATATGATATCAAAAATGTCATTTATTATATTTTTCTTAATTTTAGATTAGGGTTTTAGGAGATCAAAACTATATTTTTTTCCCAATGGATTTTTTATGAGTTAGTATAATCTTTTAGTTTATTTTTATTATTATTATTAATGAAGCCATGAACTCGACCATGTTGGCTTAGAAGAGTTTTAGCAATATTTTAAATAGGATTTAAAATATTAAGTTTTATTTTGATTAGAATTAGACTCGGTAGGTTTAGAGCATCTCCAATGCTAAGGGGGTTGTGAGTAAAAATAGGAGACATTTGTCAACATTTTATTAGGTGTCAGAGCATCAGTTAACATCACTTTAATGTCAAAAAATTATTTTCTATCAAAATTATTAAATAATTATTTTATATATAATATATTTGATTTCTTTTATTTTAAATAAAATTCAAATTTAATAATTGAATATTATTATTTCACTTAAAATTTAACAATCACTTTTTATAAATAAATAATACTAAAATATAGAATATATAGAATATATGTTGAACTAAAATTAAGAAATAATAATTCACACAAATCAAATTTAATGTAAAGTAATTTCACTTCTATGTTTCTATAGTATTGTAAATTTTTAGATTATAATTTTAAAATATAGATTTTAATATTTTGAATAAATATAATATAAATAAATAAAATTTGTTTATATTGTGAATCTAAATAATACATTCAAATTGGGCTCCAAACGTAACATTTAAATTTAGAATTGTAAAATAATTAAAAGTTAAAATCCTAAATTTGGTAATTTGACAAACTGACGGCTTCAATATGAGCGTCTGAATACAGAAGGTCAAATTGAGGCCATCATTCCACGTGTTATCCACGTCAGAATGACCCCCTAAACTGACTCTTGCATTGGAGGTGGATTTTAAATTTTTAGAACATCAATCTTACCTGTCTTTTGATATTTTCCAAAACGTTATTTATTTAATTTGGTTAACAAATATAAAAGTTAATTTTATTTTTGATATAAATAATTTTCACAACTACAAATTATTCCCTCTTTACCAACTCTATTTGCACTTCTATTTTTTTAACACTATTCTCCATTAAAATTTGCCCGCATATTTGAATGTATATATGAAAAATAATGTTATATACATAAGATATTGTTGAATTCGTTGTAATAAGTAGTTTCTAAATATCAACTTTTTGTTTGCCGTTATTATACATAGTTAAACATATTAGCGGTCAGACATATTTTTTGAACAGAGTGATAATAATTGTAGAGCAAATAGAGGTGGGCAGAGGGAGTACTAGAAATATTTTTTTATATTAATGCAAAAGTAAAATGTTATTTAGGTGATTAGAATTAATTTATTTTTATTTTAAGAGCATGTTTCTTGAAAGACGGTTTTCATAAGTTATAGAAATATCAAGGTTTAAACTGCAAATTTGAAGAAATCAAATAAAATTTTCTGGTTGTATTAATCGGGTCATAAACTTATCACTCATACATGTTGCATAATAAATTTTTAAATTTGCAACTAAAATGTTTTACCTTTCTATAATTCCAGTTCAACCATGTCTTTCCATATGTCTATGGAAAGACTGTCTTTCCCAAGACTTTGCATTATTTTAATACTAATCTACAAATATAAATAGTGAGTTGGAAATAACTGAAAAATAATGGGACCAATTAAAGATGATGTGGAAGGGACTGTGTGACGTGGACGTAACTGAATGATTGTGGAATTTGATGTTGTTGAGAGGAGAGAGAGAGTGCAAAAGTCCCAAAGATGCTCAAGAAGCCTACCCAACAACTCATTCCAGAAAGAAAAAAAACTAAAAAGGAAAATGTGCATTTATGCCTCCAGTTCTTGTGTATGTGCAGATATACCCCTGATTTTTTTTAAAGTGCATTCATACCCCTGTCGTGGTCTTAAAAATTGTTCAATTTTGGTCATTCCCGGATTCAATAGAAATGGCCTTTTAAATTTTGGTCATTTTCGGATTCTGCAAAAATAGTCATTTCTATTGAATCCAGGAATGATCGAAATTGACAAATTTTTAGATCACGACAGAGGTACGCACGCACATTAAAAGAACTGGGGGTATATCTGCACATACACAAGAACTGGGGGTATGAATGAGTTTATCCATAAAAGATTAAACATAGTTTTCAATCTTTTATGGAAAAAGATGAAACTATTATATCCAAAGGAAAAGATTAGGAAAAACATTGAATCACAACCATAAACGTAAATACTAACTAACGGAAAGTAGACAAAACGCATCAATTTGGCTGAGACCACTTTCCCAGTACTATACTTATTTATTAATTATGAACGTAACTGGCTTATACAATGCACTCCACTATAGCGGATGGAATAGAATAGGAAGTATTTCTACTGGATATTCGTTTTGACATGCCTTGGTTAGACTTCAGTAAATTTTGTCTCTCTCGAAGTACATTAATGTGGAAATTACTGTATGGGGAAATACAGCTATAACCCTATATAATTGAAAAAATGTAAAATAATTCTGAGATAATTTTTAGTGCAAATCTAACCCTAACTACTTAACGAAAGTGCAAATATAATCTTCTGGTGATATTTTTGGCGTTGACTTGAATTTTCGGTAGTTGATCTTATCTGAAATGACAAAAAAGTCCTTGGGCTCAATGTTGAATCTGACTGGACATTTTTGCCCATCTCTCACCGCCACCCTTTCACCATCTCCGTTTGCCTCTCTCTGCCTCTTGCACCATCTCCGCCTGCAACCCTTTCACCATCTTCGCCCTTTCACCCTCCACCGCCCGTCATGCTTTCACCATCACTGTTCGCCTCCCTCCATCGCCGCCTGCACCATCTCCGCCCGCCACCCTCTATCGCCGCCACCCTTTCACCATCTCCGCCCTTTCACCCTTCACCGCCCACCACCCTTTCACCATCTCAATTCGTCTCCCTCCAACACCGCCTACACAATCTCTGCCTACCATCCACTCGCTGAATCTCTGCCTACAACCCATTCGTCTCCCTCCAGCACTGCCTACACAATCTCTGCCTAGTCTTCTCCCCCCGCCACCACTATCTTCGCCCGCCACCGAGCCTCTCCCTAAAACCCTAGCCCACTACCCATTTCAGTCTGCGCTGCCGAAACCCTAGTCCTCTCCCCCGTCACCACCATCTCCGCCCCTACTCATCCTCCCCCTAAAACCCTAGCCCGCCACCCATTTCAGCCCGCCCCGCCGAAACCCTGGTCCTCACACCCGCCACCCAAACCTCCCCCTTATCTTAGCCAGTGCCACCACCCACGTCACTCGACGCCCAGCCTCCACCATCTTCACCCATTCAACCGCTCACCTTCTTCGGAGAAGGAGAAGTATAATTCGATGCTCGATGCCCAAATCGCTATAGAAGGAGAATGAGATACCTCACAATGAGAGAAACATAGAAGGAGAAGGAGAGAAGGGGTATAATAACTTCAATATTTTTCATTTTGAATAAAAAAATCAAATAGGTAAAATTAACTTTTCATCTAATTCCGGCCTCAAACTGACAGTAAAGGCTATATTTGCACAGAAACTAACTATCTAGGTTTTCTCTCCTCTCCACACCGAACTTTTTGCTAAACATGCAGGTATGAAATGGGTAGTAAATTGAGGGACCAACATCATTATTGAAAAGGAATCAAGGTAGGCAGTTGATATATCAAGGGATGAGGCAAAGCCACCATGGAGACTGATCCAGTTGATGAGAGACATAAGGGGCACTCGACAACTTGGAAGGTTCAAATATGTTCACGCCTCCAGAGAGGCCAACCAGCTCACGGACTACCTCGCTAAACGCAAACAAAACAAGGTAGTCAACCTATTTTGAGAGCATAAGAACATCTCCAGATCTCCAACTAATGCTCAGGAGTGACCTTTTTTTCCACCTTTCAGGAATATTACAAAATGGTGCTAGATATTGCGGTACTGTGCAAGAATGTATAGACTTATCTTTTATAGATTGGTTGTAGATTAAAGATTATCTGGTCATTACATATTTCACACAAGGGTGGATGATTTGGAAATGGAAACACAATCTTTAATCTTCCATACCCAAAAGTTTCTTTTTGAACTCTTTTAACTAGATAGGTTGATAAAAAAAATTACCTTTTGTAACCACCTATTTTGTACTCATTGGTTTTCGCGTCCAATAAATAACCCCACCTCATGCATGTTTATATGAGGCTTTTAAAAAAAATTAAAAAAGAGAAAGGATACACTCTAATAGGGAATAAAGGGATGAATTTCATACATCATGCATGTTTACATGAGGCTTTAAATTTTTCTATAAAAAAAAGAGGATATACAATTATACACTTATTGGGAATAATGGGATGAATTTCATACATATGGAAATTGGAATATTAATTTTATTTCCTTTTTTTCAAGTTGCACAACCTATTAATGTAGTATCACTGTTCTTGTACTGTTTTTATGAAATTTATTTTTAAAAAAATTAAAATGTTATTTTAAGAAAATGAAAGAAGAAAAAGTGAAAGTTGTCTTAAGACGAACAGGTGGGGTGGCAGAAGAAATCTCAACGACAATCAACTGGGCTTTGGAACTCTTCGTTTCGTACTCACGAACTGAAAAGTGACCCCACTGGAAACTTCTATATATACCCTCTCTTTCCCTCACATTTCAATAAATTCCTACCCCCAATAAAAACCCATCTAAGGTATATTTTCTTCTCATGAATTCTTCGAATTTCACACACTAAATTCGGGATTGCATGCAATTAAATTCCATCTGGGCATTTGGTATCTGCATGCATTGTTCTTGCGCCTTGTGTTGATTTTCTTGTTCTGTCTCAATTTTCCGGCAGCTGAAACAGAGGCCACTGGAGATGGCGGCGGCGGGAAACTCGACGCCACCCCAGTTCATGACTAACGTTAATGGAAATCGAGGGCTTCCCAGCGAGCCCCTCATCGATGATATCGAATACAATCAGATTGTTGTCTCAGAAGTTAGTATTACTGAGCTGTACAGCTGAAGAACTGATTGTTTTCATTATGCACACTATATCTTGTTTAATTGGTTCTGGATGGCTGCTTCGATCATTACCTTTTTTGTGGGGGTTTTCTGTATGTTAATGAGATGGAATCTTTTGATTTGATGGATTTGTCCTATTTGATTCTGCAGAAAAAGGGGTGGAGGAATTTCTTTTCTTATCTGGGACCAGGATTTCTTGTTTCCATTGCATATATTGATCCCGGGAACTGTAAGATTCAGACAACCTCATTTCATTTGTTCTGGAAAAAAAATGAAATGAAGGAGAGTTTAGTAGTGCAGTTCTTGACCCTTATTGTATGTCTTCATTGCAGTTCAGACTGATCTGCAAGCAGGAGCTCAGTTTAAGTACGGGGTGCGTACTGTTTTGTGTTATTCTGTTTTGCAAAGTCAAAAAGTTACTCCGGCGCTTTTAAGGATTTTTGGATTTTTTGTTTGTTTTGTTTTTCAGTTGTTGTGGATCATATTAGTGGCATCGATTGCAGCTCTTGTTATCCAATCTCTGGCTGCAAATTTGGGTGTTGTTACTGGTATATATACTGTATAGCATGTTTGTTGTTTACATGTTCCGTGATTCGAGTACTTTTGTGGTCTGAACTAGCTTTGTCTGTTCACTTGATTGGTCTGTAGGGAAGCATTTGGCGGAGCACTGTAGGAAGGAGTATCCGAAGGTGATCAATTACATCTTATGGGTTCTTGCTGAAATCGCAGTTGTTGCGTGTGATATTCCTGAAGGTATAATTAACTTTCTGTTTTTGGAATTGGGATTGCTTCTTGGACTTCTAGTCATCCATTTTTTTCCCTTCAATAGTACTAGCTGCTGCGCCATTTGTTAATTTGTTTAACTAGAATTTCTGATTTATTTCCATACCCTTACACAATGTAAATATGTAAAAGTTGAAAGAGTGAGATAAAGTCATGTTTTTCATTGCTTCGGAATTATTAATCTATTATCCTTGAGTTTATTTTATTCAGTCTCTGTCACTTTTCTCGGATGCTACATTGTGTGTTCTGCTAGTTGGTTTAGTTGCATTTCTCTAACATTTCCTCTTTCCTTATGTGTCGCACTAGTCCTCGGAACAGCATTTGCTTTGAACATGCTCTTCAAGATTCCATTATGGTGCGGTGTGCTAATCACGGGACTCAGTACTTTGATTCTGTTATTGTTGCAGCAGTATGGGGTACATACCTCTCCATTTACGACTTTGGTTTGATCTCATATGAAATATCGGAAGGAATGGATTTCAATTAGAGTCGAAAAAGAAAAGTGATAGAATCAATTATATCTCCTTAATTGCCTGATACTTGGTTACAGGTGAGAAAACTTGAAATCTTCATTGCTTTGCTGGTATTTATAATCGCGATATGCTTCTTTGTGGAGCTTGGCTATGCAAAACCAAAAGCTTCAGAGGTTCTTGATGGTCTCTTCGTTCCCCAGCTTAAGGGAAGTAGTGCCACTAAGTTGGCCATTTCATTGCTTGGGGCTATGGTTATGCCGTAAGTGTTTACATTTGTTTACGGATGTGCAAAAGAAAATGATTCGTGCAAAATCATATTTTTGATGGAAAACTTACTTTTTTCTTTTGATGCAGGCACAATCTCTTTCTCCATTCTGCATTGGTCTTATCAAGGAAAATTCCACGATCCAGTACTGGTATCAAAGTAAGTTCATCTGCTCTTACTGTATTTTGTTGTTACTACTTTTCTGCTCAGTACTAAATTGTTTGATTCCAAGAACACTGAATATATAGTTGCTGTTAGAATGGTTTCATGCCTTAACAAGATAAGGCGATTCTGATGGTCTTATTAATGCCGTTGTTACACTCTTACATTTGCTAGTATGGAAAGCAGTCTATTTAAGATTCTTAAATTGCGTTATTATATCATGCGTTCTGATGTTGACTACCAAAATCTTCTTGTTGCACTGTTTTAGGAGGCCTGCAGATTTTATCTAATAGAAAGTGGGTTTGCCCTCACCGTGGCCTTCCTGATCAACGTGTCAGTCATTTCCGTGAGCGGTGCAGTATGCAGTTCTGCAGATTTGAGTCTAAATGATCAACAGAATTGTGCAGATTTGGATTTGAACAAAGCATCATTCTTGCTTAGAGTATGTCTTGTTTTATCAACATTAGTTATGCTTCCTTGAATTCCTGTATTATACATGTGAATGAATTTCGTAACAATGCATACACGATTTATTTAGCATGTTTTAGGAGGTTGGAGCTCCAAGATTTTTGCAATTGCTTTGCTTGCATCGGGACAAAGTTCTACAATCACTGGAACGTATGCTGGGCAGTACGTTATGCAGGTGAGATTTCTGTTTTCTTAGTCTGTAAACGATACAATCATCTGCCGTCAATCATCCATTCTCTCTTATTCTTAGGGATTTCTCAACCTGCGAATGAAACCATGGATTCGTAATTTCTTAACCCGGTGCCTTGCTATAGTCCCCAGTCTAGTTGTATCAATCATCGGTGGTTCTGGTGGTGCTGGAAATCTCATCATTATTGCGTCGGTAAACCATCCGTATATCTGTTTTTTCATCCATTATGAATCTTGCTGATCCTTTTGTCCTGTTTACTCGAACTCGTGTTCATTTTGTTGCAGATGATCTTATCTTTTGAACTCCCTTTCGCGCTCGTTCCACTACTCAAGTTCACGAGTAGCAAAACCAAGATGGGGCCATACGCAAACTCAAAATGGGTAAGAAGTAAGAGCTACATTTCTTCTACACTAGGAGTTTTCTTCAACCAATTGACATGTTATTCGTCGCAAACAGATATCAGCAATCACCTGGCTCATCAGCTCTCTGATAATCATCATAAACATCTACTACTTGACTGAAAAGTTGGTAACATCCCTTCGCGACGGGCATTTAGGACGAACCACAATCGTGCTCTGTGGAATCCTAGGAACTGCAGCCATGTTGCTCTATTTGGCTGGTGTTATATACTTGGTCCTAAGAAAGACTAGGAAGGGAGACAGTCTTTTGGCGCTAACGGAACATGAACGGAGACCTATGACGACTGAATTGAGCAACGGATCGGTTAGCCTACCACGGGAGGACATAGTAAGCATGCAGTTGCCTCAGAGGAGTTCTACTTCAGAGTTTGACTGATAAGGAAGAATAAAGATGAGATAGATGATCTCTTTAATGTTGTCTGTAGTTTTGTTCAGTTTCACTGGTCTTAACTGCTTCTTGTTGGAAGTTGCTAACATAAATAACATGAAATGAGTAGAGACAACATCCGCTGTTTGTATAATTGGGAAAAGAAGATTTGAATTGAGCTGATGAAAACTCTTGTGAATTGATTTGATTCAGTCTAACAGACAGTAGCGCTACCCCAAAGAAACTAGTACTACTTTGTTGCTTCACAAGATGTTTACTTTTCTCCAATTACCTAACTCATTTGTGGTCCTGCTAAGACAATTTACCAAAACTTCTGAAATTGTCAAAATTGACAATTTACCAAAACTTCTGAAATTGTCAAAATTGCCTTACATATTGATTTAGATTTGTGGCGCATACACTATTGTATGTTACAGATCTTTCACAACAATCTTTTGCATACTCCTTCTGTCCCAGTTTAAATTGCACACTTACTATTTGACAGTCAACACTCTCAAACTTTGACCACATATTTGAATTGATATGTAAACAATAATATTATCGTATGTGATATTGTTGGATTCGTCGTAATAAGTAGTTTATAAATATCAATTTTTTTATTTGTCAATATTACACGTAGTTAAACATATTAATGGTCAAACATGTTTCTTAAATACCATAAAAAAAATTATGTCCAGTTTAAACTGAGATAGAGGGAGTAACATTTTCAATAGTTTGATACTCTATGCTTTAGAAATTTGGTGCCGGGCGTGCTATCAATCAATAGGGCCAGTTCGAGACTAGTGTAAATTGTGCATTTGCACTCAGTCCAAAATTTTCAAGGGCCTGATATTTTTACAATCCTTTATTTGTATTTGATTTTATATTTTCTTTCAGTTTTAATTTGGACATGGGCTAGCCCAACACTAAAATATCTTTGGTTAGCCTTTTAAGTTTCCAGTCCAAAATTTTAGGGACCCATTTTTGTTTGAACACTTTGTATAGGAGTCCAAAATAACATTTGGGACTTCAAAATATTTTAGACCATCCCTGCCAATCAACCTACTAGCAGAAAACATAGCGTTGTAAAAAAATTTATACTCCATAAGGCGTCAGCTAGCACCCTAGGACATATTTACACATCGTTCACGATCATATTTTTACGAGTTTGACACATTGTAATTTGTAGTGTTAAAGGTAACTATTCAATATTTGTGAAGAGTTGGTTTGAGAGAGTGAGGAACCGAATAAGTATTATATTGAGTACGACATTAAGAACATAAGCATTGGGAAGTCTCCCATGCATGATACATCATCCACTCTTTTGTCCTAACCTAAAACAAGGAAGAAAAAAAGAAGAAAGCCAGAGTAAATTGAATCTTCCATTCTATGAGATTTGTTGTCACCCAAATGAAACGCAATACTAGTGCTGGATCTTAACAGGCTCTTCATTCTGTGTAGGGATTGGAAGATGGCCCTTCTCTTGAAGGCTTTTAACTGTATCATACAGGCATTGCTTCACTGGGGTGAATTCAAGCCCCAACCCCTTGAGCTTTTCGTTTGTGAACTTGTATGGCGTCGCTCTTGGTCTCCCGTCATCCTTACATCTGTTACATTATCAATGAAAGAACTTATGAGATTCGTGTTTGTAATACTAAAAACAGTACTGAAAACGACGCCATTTTTATAAGATTAACCAATAAAGAAGTGTACAAGTGTGCAGTGAGTGGAAACTTTGGATAATGAGTGTCTGGATTAGGTAAGCCTACTCTGCGGTCAGGAACATTTTGTTACTTGGCATATGCTTTAATGAGTGACAAATGGCCAAATCTTTTCAAGACTTTTAGGATGTGGAAAAGATGGTGTTTTTTGAGTGGCTGAGTAGGCCACCTAAAGCACTAGAAAAGAAAATGCTGGTTTTGCATAAAATTGGTCACATCCTACGGTTTTGGTGACAGATTACAGTTTTAGCATCGAAACTTATGTTTTGGTATGCAAACCAGTACGATTTTGGGGTCAATCTATAGTAAAATTTTAATAAAAAGTAACTTCAATTACATTTCTACAATTGAGATTTCATGCAAAGAGTGATTCATATCTTGTACTCCATATGTTCAACTAAGTTTTGACACACTTTCTATATTGGAATGTTCATTTTATTTTGACACATTCCAAATTTGGTATAGTTTAAGGTAATTTCCACCATTCATTTTGTTTTTTCTTTTTCTTATTCATTTTGATCCAAGC
>JAULKK010000010.1:8477844-8488979 GCA_032355705.1 Rubia peregrina
TTCTAAACATCAAATTTTAATACACAATTATTATACATAAATAAAGTTATCGTTGGTCAAACATGATATGAGAAAGTTGATAAAAAAAATGTCTTGAACTTATACTCCATGAATTATCCATATATCGAACAAATCATGTGAACAATAACTAGTTCAACTAAGAAGAAATTGCATAGAGTTTGAAGGTTGGACTTACTTGTTTGGGATAGGATACTCGGGGAAGAACTTGGCCAAGATCTCCACGACTTCACCACGGTGGAGCACGCTTTCAGCACAAAGATACCTCCCGGAGGCAGATGGTGACTCGTAGAGAAGAATGTGGGCCAGGGCAACATCCTTGACGTGTACGTAGGCTTGTATGGAATTAGCGTATGTCTTAGCGGAGCCAGTCAAGTACTTGAGAATATGGAGCACGCTCGCATTCACGGTGGGTTGCAGCAGCGGCCCCAACACTAGCACCGGGTTGAGCACCACCAGGTCAACGCCTTTCTCCACCGCCTCCTTCACCGCCTCTTTTTCCGCCACCGTCTTCCCGTAGCAATACCAGTTCTGCAAATACCATACACTCGGTTAATATCAGTCTATGCATTACACGTAATTTTTGGTAACACTTATTTGATAATATTTTCTCACATAAAATTAGTGCTAAGCTAAATGTTATAGCGATATGTAAATACAATACATTCGATTAACTTGTGTCACATGATTTTCTGTGATACTTGTTTTATAACATGGTTTCGTAATAATTTTTTAATGTTAAGTTTTGTTTATTATATAAGAGTAAAGTGCTTTTATAACCCTTCTTAATTGACATAAGTGTCAATATAACCTTTTGATATCTAAAAGTGCAGATATAACCCTACCTAGTTGATATAAGTGCAATATTACCCATTCCGACATCTGAAAGCCGGATTTGATGAAAAAAAATTTAATTTTACTCATTTACGAATGTGTAGGTATAACCCTATAAGTTTTAAGAATGTGCTGATATAACCCTATCAGTTTTCATAATATGTTGATATAACCCTATGAGTGGTCCGGCGACGGTTCGGTGAACTCTAAGGGTATTTTGAACATTTTTCATAGAGTCAATGCTGAAAAATGGAAGTTAATGCTAGAAATGGAGTCTAGGGTTATATTGAAACTTACATTAACTAGTTAAGGTTATTTTTGCACTAAAAATGATTTGAGGGTTATATTGGTATTTACTCAAGTAGGTAGGGTTATATTGGCACTTTACCCATTATATTATTACTCTTACGCTAAATGTTATAGTGAATTTGACCTTGGTGTTTTTGCAGAATTCAAGATCACTCCAACAAGACTCGTCGACGACTTGGTCGGGAGAGCGAGCTGGGTCCATGTAGACGGCGCCGATGGATGAAGTAAAAACCACCCTCCGTACTTTGGCTTCCGCAGCAGCGTTTATTACATTCTTGGTGCCTATCACTGCCGGCTCCACCATTTGCTCCTACGATCATTATCATTCACTAAAATAAGTACAAACAAAGATGATTTTATAATAAATGTTATCCAAAAAGTAGGTAAAATTTTGTAATAAAATATTATTTATATTAGAATCACCCATTAACTATGCACTAAATTATAGCTCTGATAACATAATCACATTAAGACGGGAATTCACTATATTCATGTGTGCGAATATACATAGTTTAGTCCGCAGGTAACTACAAATTCTACAATTTCATTCCACAATGAATGATCACAAAGCACTTAATCATGAGAAACAAAAAAATGGATTTTTTTGAACACATAGTGGAAGGTGGGAACCACACACACAATATAGCCACCAACTAAAGATGAATGTGGTGCTTTCAGAAGAAAAAGAAGAAGATGATGAATATGGTGCTAAAATTAAAACGGGCACATTTCCTATATTTGCCCCTATTGGATTTTTAATTTTTAATGCTTAGGAAATTAGAATATTAACGCGTTAGCGTTGCATTATGGTGTGCGGTCACATTCTTGTGGAAAACCCCATCCCTTTCTTTCATTTTCTCACCAATATTGACAAGACAACATGGACAACCAATAATTAATAAAACTAGGTGGCTAATTTATTTTAATAAATTATAATATGTCTTTCCGTATGTTAGAAAAGTTACCGTTTATAACGTTATCTCAAGTATTTTTGTGTGAATGAAAAACTTTTGAAGATAATAAATATAAATTGTTAAATATCTCGACGGTTTTGATAAAAAAAATTAGGAAAAAGTGCATTTATGCCCTAGTTCTTGTGTTTGTGTAGATATACTTCTGAGTTTTTTTAAAGTACATTTATACCCCTGTCGTGGTTTGAAAAATTGATCAATTTCGGTCATTCCCGGATTCAATAGAAATGATTATTTAATTTCAGTCATTCCCTAATTCAGGGAAAACTGTCATTTCTATTGAATCCGAGAATGATCGAAATTGACCAATTTTTCAGACCACGACAGGAGTACGCATGCACTTTAAAATACTCGGGGTATATCTGCACAAACACAAGAACTGTGGGCATGAATGAGTTTATCCCAAAAAACTAGGATGAGGAGCAGCGTACGTACTGGATCATCTGTGACGGGTGATGCAGTGTGGAAAACTCCATCGCAGCCGTTGATTGCATCTCTCAAGCTCTGGTAATCAAGAAGATCGGCTTTGCACAGAGTTAATCTCTCCTCGGCTCCTTCAAGCCCCCTCAGGTGATTGTTCTTTGCATCATCTAATGATTAAAACAAAAATTTGTCAGCAACATCATTCATGCATGCACTAAGAAAAAACCCAGAATGTTGGAGGAAATTAAGCACCAGGGTTTCTGACGGTCCCTCTAACGGTGTAGCCTCTCTCGAGGAGGAGTTTGACTAGCCAGGAGGCGATGAAACCGCCGGCGCCGGTGACGCAGACCACTTGGCCGGAAGCTGACGGCATAGAGAGTTTTGGTGTTGATTGAAGTAGTGATAAAAAATTTTTGTGGAAGAGAAAGGAGATTTGGATGTGTGAGTGAGTAAAAAGTTGGCGAGGGAATGGGACTTTTTATAGCGCCAACATAATGTTCACCGGCTCACCTACCGCGGCTTATCACAGTTTCTCAAAATTATACTCTCCATTCTTATTATTGTGTCACATTTTTCATATCAATCTATCCATACCGATTACTCTAACCTCTATTTGCACTTTTACTTTTTTAACATTATTCTCTATCAAATTTTGATCACATATTTTGAATACCTACATGAACAACAATATTATCGTATGTGATATTGTTCAATTCGTCGTAACAAGTAGTTTCTAAAGATCAACTTTTTACTTGTTGTTATTATACGCAGGTAAACATTTTAAAGGTCAAACATGTTACTTGAACAACTTGATAATGATTGCAGTACAAATAGAGTTGGGACGGAGGCAGTATCTTTTTTATATGTTATACTTCCTCCGTCGCAAGATTATTGGTTTATTTGTTTTTTCATGTTCTTCAATAATCATGTTTGACTGTAAATATTTATGCCTACATATAACAATTTTGCATAAAAATTTGATATTCAAAAAATAAATGTTAAGATGAATCTAATACTTTCTCATATGATATTTTTATTATATTTATAAATTGTTATTTAAGGTCAGAGTTTACCAAATTTAAATTAAAAAAAGTAAATATGTCATTAATTATGAGAAGGAGAGAGTATATAATAATCTAAAACAAACAATTACTCACCTGCCATATGTCGTCTTGATTTGTATATTGCATTTTATGTGATTTTGGTTGTGAGCAATTTCATTTTAAATTTGTGTGTTCGTTGTGTGATTGTTCAAGTCCCTAGGGCCAAAAAGCGATGCGCTCACACTCAGCGCCCAAAATTGTTCAAGTCCCTAGACCTGATGTGCCGAGATATACCTATTGAATGTGTCGTACGTGAAAATCACACTATAATTGTTACAAGATAGTACAAATAGATTCCCAGTTAACCTAATCTGAAAGGTAATTCGTGACATTTAATATTGTCACATTTTTCATTGTAATCTATTTTTTTTAAAAAAAACCTTGTCACACTTCTAAAATAAAACATTACTATCATCCACCAAATAATCTTTTCAAAAAATTTACTCAATTATTTTCTCGTATACTACTTTGGTCTCATCCAAAAAAATTATTACCTTTTTACACGAATATTTATGCATGATGATGTGACCAAATTTTCAGTCAAATGTGGAGGATTGAAATGAATTGGGTAAATTTCAGTCACAAATTTCAACCCAAATAAGAAAGTAGTCAAAATGTGAACATTTGATTGGAATAGATGAAAATGAAAAGTATAAACTTTTGGGTGGGGCTGAGGGAGTATGTTAGAGTTAGAGTCTCACATTGGTGATTGACAGTCATATAACTTAATATATAAGATCATGGGTTATCCCTACACAATACCAACTGGTTTTATGATAGAAGCTCATGATTCTAATATATTATCAGAGCCCAAGGTTGGCCCGTTACCCCTTTTTGTCCACGTTTGCATGATGATTCATGTCGATGCACGTGAGGGGGCGTGTTAGAGTTATAGTCCCACATTGATGGTTGACAGCCATATAACTCAATATATAAGATCATTAGTTATTTCTACATAGTACCAATTGATTTTATGATAGGAGTTCATGATTCTAATAGAGTATTAACTTGCATGAAAACTTAATAACGATATCAAAAATGATATCGGTCTTATAGTATAGAGGAATTCCTTGGAACATAATGAGTTAATTAAAGGGCAAAATACACTTATAACCATAACAATTAGTTGAAAGTGTCAATATAACTTTAACTTTTGGATAAATTGTGCAGTTACAACCTCTTGTGTCATTTTCATTGTTGACCTGGAAAATCCAACTTTGACCATCCCAGAAATGACCAAAATACCCTTGGTTAGTTTTCTAAGAAAAGTTGTACAATTTACCCTCCTCGCCATCAAAATTATAAGGTTATATTAGCCCTTAATTTTAATTTATAGGGTTATATCAGCTGTTGATTATTATTTCTAGGATGATATCAGCATTTTAAAAAATAGAGAAAAATGCGTTTTAACACTATATTTTGGTCGAAAGTGCGGGAATGACCTTGTAAAATATGAAAGTGCATAAATAACCCTGGATTTTGTTGACCAAAACGTCAATGGTCAAATTGGTCTGAAATCATGGAAATGACCATTTTACCCTTCCGGTGAAAATATAAAAATAAAAATTGATAAAAACAGTTTTTCCCTCCATTCTTTCTTCCTTTTACCATTTTCCCAGTTTCCTCTCTTTCTCTCTCATTTTCCCCTCTCTTCTCAGTCATCTCTTCATATCGTCCCTTTCATCATCCATGACAACTGGTACTCCGGCGAGTGCTATCTAGGACCCAGGAGAAGCTGGTGCAAGGGTTTCTGGATTTGATTCTTAGATTCTTGGATTCGATTTGAAGGTTAAGGTTATGGGTTATGGTGGCAGAGGATGTTAGAGGAGGGGGTTGTGGTGGTGGCGCGGCTTGCCGATTGAAGGTGAGGGGTAGTGGGTGTAGCACGGGGAGTGGTGGTGGCTATAGTGATTGTGGTTGCGTGTGAGGAGAGGTGGCGTGGCGCGGCTATGGTGGTTGTGGGTGTAGCGCAGGGAGAGGTGGACAGGAGCTGTGGTGACTGTGGGCATCGTGCATGGAGAGGTGGAGGCGGTGATAGCAGTTGTGGAGCGCGGGGAGGGGTGAGGGCGAGGGAGATGTGGTGGCAGGGGAGAGACGGTGGCGCGCATGGAGAGATTGTGGTGAGGGGAGAGATGGGGTGAGTGACGAGGCTAGATTTGAGCGAAAGATGAGACAATGCGAGGGTGAGGACAATGAGGCCATATGGTTTTATAGGGGAGAGGTAGTGGGTCGTGGCTAGGGTTTCCGAGCATCGGGGCTAGGTTCCGAATGGCGGAGCGGTGGTAAAGGGAGGTCGGGTTGAGCGGGGGCACATGTGTTGGCGGGGGAGGTAGTGGGTAGGATTCCAGACGGCGGGGCTGGATTCCAGACGACGGAGCGGTGGTGGGGGTTAGGGTTGAGCGGGGGGACAAGTGGTGGCGGGGAGAGGTAGTGGCAAGGGGTTCCGTACGGCAGGGGTGGTGATTCCAAGCGGCAAAGGTGGTGGTGGTGGGAACAGGTGGCGGCGGGTCAACACTAGTTGGTGGCCAGAGGTCCGGCGGCGGAGGGCAGAGGTCAAACGGCAGAGGTTTGACGGTGGAGCGTCAGAGCAGTGGCGGAGAAGCAAGGAAGCGAGGCGCTAGCGGCGGCGTTCAGAGGCGCTAGCTCAGGTTTAGGGTGTGAAGGTAGAGAAGAAAAAAACTTATGGGGTATAATGGTCATTAGATATTTAGTTATAAGTTTATGGGATATCTTTGTCTTTTCACTTTGGGTCAATGTCTGAATTGCATCGGTCAATGTCTGAATAGTGTAAATTGGGTAAAACTGCACTTTCAGATTTTACAAGGTCATTCCTGCACTTTCTCAATCTTATAGGGTCATTTTTTTCACTTTCCCCTACTTTTTATTAGTTTGATCAAATGTTAATCATTTTTTTGTTAAATAGTGACACTACTTTTGATACTAATCTTTATCAAACTCTTTCTCATTAAGATGACAACTGTGTCTCACATAGGGTGGAGTAAAAATCCCATAAGACTCGCGTGGAGTGGGGTAAGTCTTCTGCGCTCCACGCTAACATGGCGCATTTGGAAACTTAAAGGACCATAATATGCAAACCAAGGGGGATAGTATTATAGGCTCTGAGATGCATCGGTTTAACTGTATTTTAATTTAATTTGGATCGGTTCATTTTAACTTCAATTCAATTCAATAAAAATTAGTTTGATTTACTTTTACTTATTTTTAAAAAATAATTTATTATAGACAGAATAAGATACTCCCTCTGATTTACTAATATTGGCTCACTTTCTATATTCGTTAATTCTTTAACATTGGCTCTCTTACAATGTTTCTAAATTTGGAGGTGGACAAAAAATTGAAAAGCCCGTAGTGACATTAACTTTATATTATTATACTTCCATTAATCTTTGCATTACTCTGAACTTTCACCAACCAAAAATGCTCCCAACTGCAAAAGTTACCCCAAACCAAAACCCTAGTTTGGGGGGTCGCCACCGCCACCAGCCAAACCCTAATTGTAGTTTTATTTCCTGCCCTAACTGTAGTTTCTAACTTTAGAACTGAAATCGGTCGGTGAAGGGAAGGTCAACCATATCAAAAGTTGGAGAACAACCCTAGCCTTGACCTCGTCACCACGCGAAGAAGACACATCCGGCGATGGAGAAGGAGTCCAGCACTTCCCGGAAAAGATTGACCGGAAGACGGAGCTCGCTCGCTTTCCCAGAAAAGAAGGCGGTGCCCATTCGTTGTTGCAAGAAGAATATGGTGGCCTTCACACGAAGTTGATGGAACCCCAGCTCGACGTTTGCTCATCAGTGGGGCGCATGACCATTGGAGGCAGTGCACGACCTCGGGTGGCAGAGCATAGCCGCATGAGGTGAAGCACATCGGTGGAGGAGGCACACGACTTAACCCGGTGCCAACGACAATCAAAATAGAAAATCTGGTAATTCTTTATTTAGTGGTGACCGGTGGAAACGTCGCAGACCAAATTGTTCATCGTGGGTCAGATCCGTCCTAATAGGGCGATGGCGGGTTCAAATTTGAAAAGGCTGAACCGGGTCACCATTTTGGATAAAATTAAACTATTTTGGTTTATGTTTCCTACTTTTGCTGGTCTGTTTGTCTCCGGTCTCCCAGATCTGGTGCGCCTTTACTATGATTTCAGCTCAGTAGTAGTGTAGGCTAACTTAGTTTCTTATTTTCTCTTTCTTTTTATTAGTTACGATGATGTTTTGCAAAAATTGGGTCCTTTTGTTTAGAGCATTAGGTTAGGAGGTTTCTGTCAATTTAGGTTCCACAACGACCTTTTAAATCAGTAGAACACAATTGGCTTCCAATCTACCATCCAAAGTGTTATGTTAAAAGAAATAAAAGTCAAAGTAGCTCAAACAGCTTACTTTTGGTGATCCCCTCTGAGGATAAAGAGTAGATTTGTAGACCACGGCTGGCTTGGACATGTTCAGAATATATATCAGCTAGAAGTGAACACACCTTTTAGACCGGTCCTCTTCTTGAACTCCCAATCTGGTTCGAGTTAGACACCTTCAAACTAGACATAATTGTAAAGTCGAACGTTTGGTATTGAGATTGCTATGAGCTGGGACGCTGACTCGAGCAGATCCATCTGGTGGAGTAAGATCGACACTGCTGGATGTTATCACGGTAAAAGTGAACCATCATCCCGTGCTACATCTTCCATTCAGCCACTAAGGCAATCAGGGCGTTGTGTTTGACTGATCAGGCACAACTCGAGTTTCCCATCTAATGATTGGTGGTATTTAAGTTTCTATACGTCAGGTTGGCGTGGAGCAAGATCTAATACACCAAGTTGATGTGGAGCTCAAGTGAGAGACCGCCTCACTCACTCTATGTGAGTCGTCCATGTGGGAATTCATCCATCTCACCTTGTAGGTTTTGTTTCTCACTTAGGTATGGTGTTGATTTATCAGTGTATCAATTATAATAGAAGATAAACTAGAACAGTACTAGTTATCAGCTAATATGTAGGATAGATAAAACAATTTTGATTGTGCATACAATCAAACCAATTGTAACTCATTCCTATATTAATGAGAAGGATCCGACTCTTTGTTTCAAAAAAATTGCATTATTTTCAAAAAAATCAATAATACCCCACCAACCTTTCACTTCACTCCACCAAAATACAATTTTCCTAAATGCAAGTGTTAAAAGTAAGTGAGATAATATTAGTGAAACATGTTTGACCGTTAATATGTTCACCTAGACGAATGAAAAGTTAATATTTATAAATGACTTATTACAGTAAATTCAACAATATCATATACGATATTATTACAGTAAATTTAGTAGTTGAGAATATACAGTCACAATTTGATAAAGATTAGTGTCAAAAAATAAGAGTGCAATAGAGGTGGATGATGGGAGTACTAATAATCTGAATCCACTCTGTGTTTTTTAACATTGACTCACTTTCCCTTTTAGGATGATTTTTTAATATTGGTTCCTTTTCAGTTTTGGCAAATTATAGGTTATTTTCATCCACACAATTTACTTTTTACTATTTCAATACATTCTCAACTACTAATTCTACCTTTCTAAATTTAAGTGTTAAAAAGTACTCCCTCCGGTTCTTTAACATTGACACATTTACTTTTGACACAATAATTTAGGAAGGTATAATTAGTAGTTGAGAATTCATTGAAATGATAAAAAATAAAATGAGTGGATGAAAATAATCTAGAATTTGACAAAAAAAGAAATGTGCCAATATTAAAAAATCATCCCGAAAAGGAAAGTGTGTCAATATTAGAGAACCGGAGGGAGTAAGTGATTCAATATTAGTAGACCTGAGGGAATATTTAAAGTGGGAAGCGGTGACCGGTGAGAGATTAGGAGACAAAGTGGACATCCCCCAACACAGGACTTGACTATGGTATGATTACAATGTAAGGGTGCATATAAAAGGAGTAAAAATATTCGTAATTGAAGCGTCAGATAAGAAAGCTGACTGTAGAACTAGTCACTTAAACTGTCTGAAACTACATGGCATCTCCAAGATTTGGCCAATAAGGAATTAAGGACCACAACCCCAAACCCAAGTCTTGAAATTTTATCTTATGCCTCACCTTGTCTTTTTCTTACATGCTCACTTGCCCTTGGATCCCGGAGCCCCTCCAGGAATAATCACCAATACACTTGATATTCCACGTTCAAAAAGAAAACAAGATCTATTGAGAGGATTTTCTACAAATGGAGCTCCAAAAGGAGAAGCCCTCACTCCTAATATTACTAGTTCCTTACGGAAATGATTCCTCCCCTTGTGGGATTTTATTAAGGAAATAAATAGTTTCATGTGAATATTACTTTTGATTGTAATTAGATTTAGATTCTTTTTCATTTTTCTTTTTAGCAAAGGTGTTTGTTCCTCTATGTAATGTACCCCAGAACATGAATGAAATAACACATTATTACCCGTATTTCCTACAAATTTCAACATTCCAAAGTCATCCAATTTTTGAGGTTTAGTGCTTTAGAAAACAGATTTGCCATCTCTCTTCTTCTTTCTCAAATCCCCCGAGCCAAAATATGGATACATAAACTCCATTCATATACTTGTTGAAAGAACTGGAGCATAGTTTTAGGGTGGGATCACCTCACCAATAAATTTAAAGGGGGTTCCAAGCTGGCTACCAGAATGCCAAGATTGATGTCCTTGTCTTCGAATTTCTGAATGAACGGATGGTTCTGAAACCATAAAAACCAAAGTTGTCAATGAGAAAACTGCGGATTTGAACATCGATGACTACAAGTATAACCCGAAAAGCTACTGACCAAGAGGTCCAAAGCTGAGGCTCTTTTAGCCGGATCCGTTTGAATGCTGCACGATGTAACCAAGGATCATAAATTCATAATCAATTATATGGCGCACGTTACAAGATAAAAAGACTTTTTTTTGTCTTACCAGGCCGAGATGAATGAACAAAACTCAGGTGAGAATTGATCTGGAGGAGCAGACGGCGGCGGCCCTGAAACAATTGCTTCCAGAAGTTCATAAAAGCTAGGCCAATCCTGCTGGTCCTCGCACCGAATGTAAGGGAAACGTCCGATAGCACATTCAAGGATCACCATGCCCACACTCCAGATATCACTTTTATAGTCATACGAACTCCCACTGATTCTTTCAGGCTAAATGAGAGATCAAAAACGAAAAGGCAAGGTCAGCTTTCATTCTGAAAATGTATAGTGGATATTTGAAGATCAAGAAAGTGAGTGCAGAAAGAGAGGAAGGAGGATGGTAGATGGCAGAAATACATGAGGACCATCACAATTTTTCAACGATAAAAACTTCACACACCGCCATGTAATTGTAGGTTCCCACAAATGTATCTCTTTGGCCCATGGAGCTAGCCAGCATCGCGCTCACACCAAAATCTGTAATTTTGACATCACCCTTGTGGTTCACCAGCAGGTTTGATGGCTTTATATCTCTATG
>JAULKK010000010.1:8557713-8569112 GCA_032355705.1 Rubia peregrina
GTCAACTTTCTCAGACCATGTTTGACCATAAGTTTCAATTAGTATATAGACTCTAATATCATCATGTGAGATATTGTTAGACTCCTATGTTCACGTAGTTTCTAAATATCAAATTTTAATATACCATTAATATCCGTAATTAAAGTTATTGATGGTTAAACATGGTATGAGAAAGTTGACCAAAAATAGGCCAAAACTGGTGGGATGGAGTAATTTTTAAAATAAAATTTAAATATTGTATTTTAAAAGTTAAAATATGTAATAATGTATATTTGAATGTGAAAATATAGAAATATATAATATAAAAATATTTTCAAATTTAATATTCCATATAATTTAACAAACACAGCGTATGAGATAAAAAAAATGTAAACTGTCCATGAATTTACGTACAGATCGCCTATCATGAGACGAACTCTTATTCGTTGAAACCATTTGACCAGTCATTACCTCAAGTATCTCAAGCACAAACCATTTGACCAGTCATTACTCCAAGTATCTCAAGCACAAACGGTTTAACATGGTATTGTAGTATCCAAATTAAGCAATACTTTAAGCTTTCCAGTGAACTCATCACTTGCCGCGCGTTATGATAGGAGAGTGTAAAACAAGACATGCCTCCGCCACCTTGCGCGCTTTCCCGGGTTGTTAAATGTGCGATCAGATTGAATACGAGTTAGGTAATATGAGTTGTTTAAAAAATATGGATATGATTCATTTTAATTCATTTTATTATGGGTAAAAAATGGACCGGGTTATAAATGAGTTGGATTGAAATCCGTCAACCCACGGGTAAAAATATATTCAACACATGGATAAAAAATTGATAAATTCGTAGATGTAAGCATTTATATTCATAAATGGGTAATATTCATACAACATTAACACAAGGGTTTAATTCGGCGGAGGCAAGCAGCGGTCTGGAGGATGCGACAGAGGCAAGCGACACTACAAAGGCGACATGAGGCGACGCTGAGGAGGCCCGACATTGGGAGGACCATGGTGGAGGAGGGAGGAGCCCAGGTGCGGCGGTGGAGGAGTCCAGGTGTTGGCGAAGGCGTCTCAAAATTGGAGGCAACGGAGGCGTCGTCTCAAGGAGGGCTTACGGAGGAGGGAGGCAACAGTGTGGTTGAGAAGGAAAAAAAACAATAAGTCTAAGAAGGAGAATTTTTTTGGGTGAAATCAAACAAGGGGGAAACAATGAGCGCGACGGAGGAAAATAAACTAAAACGGGGGGAAAGTTTTAGGGAAATAAACTGGGGGAAGAAACTCTAGTTGGTATATAAACTAAAAAAAATTGGGGATGACTGGGGAGGGAGTTCTGAATTCGGAACCTCCCTTGAGTCCTCATGAAAGGCGATTCCTGATTGCTGTTTTTAATCAAAGGTTCTCTACTAGTGCATATTCAATTTGCTCCCGTACTTGAAAATATACTCCCTCCGTTCCTCTATAACTGTCTCAACTCTTTTTTTACTATTCATTGATGATTTATTATTTTAATATGTTAAATTATGTATAACAATAAATTATAAAAAAATAGATATTCTAAAAATATAAGTTACGATAAATATAGCAATATATCATACGATAATTTTTACATTTGTATGTTTATAGAGTTTTTCAATACAAATTGTATCAACTTTACTGATGAATAGTGAAGTAAGACATAAATAGAGGGAGAGAGGGAATATGCATATTTGCAAAGTTAACCGTTAAAGTAAGATACTTTTGACACTGAAGTCGAATGATATTTAGAAAATATATATTTCGACAAATAAAACAACTTCGGTATATTTACAGAAGTTTACAGTTAAAGTAAGATACTTTTGACTCTGAAGTCAGCTGATATCTAGAAAATACATATTTAGACAAATAAAACAACTTGTGTATATTTACAAAAGTTTACCATTAAATTAAGATACTTTGACACTGAAGTCGAATTATGTTTAGAAAATATATATTTCGACAAATAAAACAACTTCGGTATATCTACAGAAGTTACAGTTAAAGTAAGATACTTTTGACTCCGAAGTTGGCTGATATTTAGAAAATACATATTTCGACAAATAAAACAATTTATGCATATTTACGAAAGTTTACGGTCAAATTGAGATACTTTTGACTCGAAAGTCGAGTGATATTTAGAAAATATATATGTCGACAAATAAAATAACTTATGCAGAAGTTTGCAGTTAAAGTAAGATACTTTTGACCAGAAAAGTCAACCAGATGAAAAATATGGTAAGTGGAGAGATTAGTGTTGGGTTCTTATGAATACTCAAACCAAGAAAGAAAAGCTTGTTGTTGCTGACACATACACTTCCCCTTATCTCAGTTCTTGCCATAATAGCCTTTTTGTAACTGCATATTTCATTTCCTTCCATACATAGCACCATTTGCAATAAATTTCATCTCAATCAATAAGCATAACATCTCCAAATTCTTAGTATTTATACCCAATCATAAAAAGCTCCACATGAAGGCAAAAACATCACCATCAACCACTTCAAAAGGGAGGAGAACGAGAACAAAATCAAAATCCCAATTACAAATCCATCCATAGAAGAAGAAAAAAACGCTCCTCATGGATCACACGACACCCGTGGAAAAAAGCTCTAACGATCAAGGCAGCGCAAGCAGAAACAGCAGCGATTTAGCCCTCGATCTAACCCTGGCAAGCAAAGACAACCAGAAGAAGCCGGAATTCAATCTCCTCGGCTCTCTCCACATCACCACCACCTTGCCACCACCGCCGTTTGGTAGCGACAACCACCACCTCCACCTCCGCGATGAGGCGGAGCCGTCGCGGGTTTTCCCATGCAACTACTGCCAGAGGAAATTCTACAGTTCCCAGGCGCTCGGAGGCCATCAGAACGCCCACAAGAGAGAGCGCAACATCGCCAAAAGAGGCCTCCGGGGATCCACTTCGGGAGTTCTCTTCGCCCATCACGGCGGCGGAAGCTACGCCAGCATGGCGGCGCTGCCGCTTCATGGGGCCTACAACCGCTCTCTGGGGATCCAGGCGCACTCCATGATCCACAAAACGACGTCGACTTACTTCGGGCCGTTGTACGGGCAGAGCGGGTGGGCCCGGCGGCCGCTTGACCAGCAGCCGACGATCGGGCGGCTGGCGCCGGAGAATTATCAGATGGCGCCCTCGTCTAGCGGCTTGGCGGCGAGGTTTCAGCGGTTTTCAACTCCGGCGGCGGCGGCGGAGCACGGCGGGGGGAAAGTGCAGATCAAATGGGAGAATGGCGGTGGCAATAATGGAAGTTTGAGCCCAGAAAAGAAAAGTGCCAAAAAACCTGAAGATCATTTAGTTGATTTGACTCTTAAACTCTAGGCAGTTTGTTCATTAATTTTTTTTCTTGGATTAGTTTATTTCTTCAGAATTATCAGTTTGGTAATGTTTAGAATTCAAGAAAATTATCAGTTTATTTCTTGTCAATTTGATGCTGGGAACTCTCCTAAGCGGATATATTGATCAATTTTTCTGTCTTTGTTGCATTCAAATCATAGTTTATTGGTGTGTATGATCAATGAATTATATGCAAAAAATTTAATATATCTTAAATAAAAGTGATTTTACCATTAAACTAGACTTGTGCATATATGTATATAAATACAAAATGACTTTATAAAGTGCACGGAAATATCTTTTTGATTTATTATGAGGGCTAGATACACAGCTCAAAGTACTTTTGCTCAAGAAACACGTTTAGGACAAGAAAATCAATTCTTCCACTGGTACAGCCTTTTCAAATTGAATGCCATATATTGAAAATTATTATTTTTTAATGAACAGTTAATGGTTTATTCAAATTCAAACTTGCTAGACAGGAAGATCCATAAAAATAAAAATAAAAATAAATCCTGGGGTCAATTTCTTGGATAATATGGAGTATTCGATTCTTATAAGAAAAACATTGGTCCGTACAATTAAAAGAATAATTTAAGGAAAACTGATTTAAGAAAACTAGTTTGAAGTGACGTTGAGAGGGGGGCTGCTGCCTGCTATGCTAGTATGTGTTATTGTAGTAAAGGACAGGGAATTTTGACCCACCTGCAGTTGAACAAATAGACCATCTATTTCAAAGGTCTTGCTCCATTGGTAGGTGAAGTCATGTGGAAAGTGACATCCATTATTTTTATTAAATACTTTTTCGGTTCTTATAATAAATTTCCTATTTTTTTACTCAATCTTTTATGCAAACTGATATGACAGTGTATTTTAATGTTAAAAATCAGTTTTTGTAAGTTTCTATAAGTTTTTGCATGAGTAATGTGATGAATAATGTTAAAAAGTAATAAATAATGGTTAATTTGGGGTTGGTAGAATAAACGTCTAGTTATGGAAGATTTACAAATAAGAAGTTATTTATGAGAGAGAATAAAAGGAAAGTAGGAAGTTTATTGTGGGATGGATGAAGTATATTTCCTTAGAAGCAACGCTTGACTGTGTTTTTCCTGACTTAATTGTATTTCAATATATTTTTCAAATAAATGTTATTTATTTTTGTTTTGAACTATTGTTTATATTGTTTTGATGGATTTGATTTCAATTCAATTTGATTCCATTTAATTCACCGTGATAGAAAATCAGAGTTTATAATTTACTGTTGAAACAACTGCAAAGACCCTCAGAAAATTCTTCCAAAGTGTTCTTCGACGTCGATTTGGCATATGGATCAACTGGTCTTAGTGTCATTCTTTTTTATCCAAAGGGCATATTTGTAAGGTTTGTATCAAGGCGAGTGATACATATTAGGATTACCCTTCCTATTTCGATTGTGATTAAGATTGAGAGTTCTATTTATAGTTCTATTCTTCAGCTTTGTACGACAGATTCGATAAATAAGAAAGCTGAGATATTCTTCTCTTCCCTTGAGTCGAATTGATTTGATTCATCGTATCAAGAAGCGGGTCTCTAGAGATTCGTTTGAACCTCTAGACGTTTGTACGCTGCGCCATTTAGTATGAACAAATCATTAGAAAATATGATGCAAAGGTTGTACTGGGTTACGAAGCAAAACTACCATGTGTAACTCATTATTTAGCAACTTTTGCTAAAAGGAGTGTATTCCTTAACAACATATGGACATCACACCCAAATTTCTTGTCAAACGATTCTGGACGTTTCCTGTGGCTATGAAACGAATATTAATTTTTGATAAAAAAAAAGTTTAAACCTAAAGGAAGAGAAAGGAAACAAATTTTGCTTACTATCTTAAAATGCAGTGGGTCGTTTGGATTTGAATTCAGAAACTCCACCAACTAAAGTACTTGATTCAATGGCAGTGATCTCCATTATGATACTTGAGCTTCTGCCCTCACATCAATCTAAATTTTCTTAATCTTAATAATAATAATTAAATATCTTTGTTGAATTGCATCTACCTCCGTAGCATTTTGGATAAATTATCATGAACCAGTTCCTGAACTTTCAGAAAATCATATTCAAATCATTCTCTGAGTATTGGTACAGCAGTTGGCGGCATAGTGAAAAAGGATTCAATGAGGATAATGAAATTAGGTTTTTCTCTTTATGACTAAACATCGATATGTCCACATCCATATGTAGGCAACATAGAAATAACCGCAGTACTAAAATTGAATATAAAGAGCAAATGCATTTTTTTTAAAGTCTGCCTAGATTCATTGTTTAGTGTCACAAACTTTTCAGCGAATATGATATGAATCATATTAAAATTAAGGCATTGTTAAACAAAGTTTGCAATATTTCAATTCAGTTCAATTCAGTTCAAATCAGTTCAGTTCAGTTCAGTTATTTGAAAAATTAATTTGATGGCATTTAGCTTTATTTAGTCATATTACTACTATTTTTCTACACACTTATTTTCAGTTCAGTTAAATTCAATTCAAATCAGTTCAGATAACTGTAGAGAATAGGCCTAAGTTAATTGTTTTTTTATTAAATTAAATTAAAATTAACTGAAAAGCAAATTTTAAAATTTAAAACCTACTAAATGTAGGTAGGGATTTTTATAGGGTCCCCAATTTTCATATAAAAATAACCAGCATTGTTAGTTACAATCGGTTGTTAATATTCTTCTCTTGTGTTGTGAATATCTTTATATGTGATTATGATAAAAGACTTTCACCCATATGTGAGTCTTTTCCGCATACAACTATATTCCACATCCAATGAAAACAAGTAACATTCATCCATTACCCAGATGACATTTTTCAAAGCAATTTAAGTTTGATCTATATCTCCCTAATGGATGGAACTTTTTCCAAACATTCTCCATTCCGGTTCAATTTGTCCATGTATCATCCTCACTATCGTTTGACAGTCGGATTCAATGATCACATTTTCAGATCCTCTAGCTAGACGAACATCTTGATGAATAGCTTTTATCTCTGCTTGCAGCGGCACTTCTGATGGAGTTTTCACCGTATTTACTCCAACAAAAGTCCCTGCACAATTTCTCAGTATTAGTCCTATTCCTATTCCTACAATTTATTTTAATCCCTTTCTCATTTGGTTTCCATTTAATAAGGAATCTTTTTCTGCTTTGGTTTCCTGAAGAAAAGAATCAAACTAATATGCACATAATGTAAGTCATTGAAAAACCGTTGTTTTGAAACACATTGTCAAATGGAAGAATGTTGTTAATGAATCTCCAAACTAGAATTGAACTTTTAGAGGGAATTGTAGGATGTCATACCTTTGCAACAATTTTATGAGTATTTCGTTTGTCCCTGAGCAATTCATATGCAGATTTTATAGAAAATTTACCTAATTCGTGTGGCAGCCATATCAACTTGTCCTCGTTTTGACTGAGATTCAATTCCATCATAAGAACTTGCACTATATCTGCACTAAAACCTTGTACAAGAGTTTTCATAAGCACACTTTTATCCTATACAAATTGTGCTACGGCTAAAAACTCGAAGAGTAGTTTCTGTAATAACCATTTGTACTCTAGGATGCCCTTTCCATGTCTAATTCGAAGTCCCAAAATTGACTTCTCCAATACCTACCTGCACTTTAATTAGTGTTATCAGTAGCTAAAACATCAACCTCCTTGTATCTCACCCAACTATCAGAAGTTCTGTGTGATTATGGAATTGACCACATGAAATTCGACCACAAAGTACCTCCGATTTGTAACTTCCACCAAATTTTCATGGAAAAGGGCTAAACTGTAGTTTTTATTCTTTTTAAATCTAGGCCATTTTCCGAGATGGGATAGCACAATTTCCCCCAAGACTTTCAGTGTTTTTTAACTCTTTCCTTCACTATCCCAACCCCAGTAAAAGTCTAAGCAGAGTGATTCAATTTTATAAATAATTGATTTGTTGGAGATATTGTTGCCCAAGTGTTCTGAGGTATTGACATTAGCACATGCTTGATTAAAATTAGCATTCCTGTCAAGGATAGCCATTTGTTCTTCCAATTCACAAGTCTTTTGCTAATTTTGTCAATTATGTGATTGAAGTGTGAGTTTTTTCCCTCCTCCCTTTATATAGCCACACTCCTAAGAAATTGAATGGCGTTGTGGCCTGTATTATGCCGGCTATTCTTTTGATTTATAGAATTTTTCTTAAACCTATAAACTTGCCATTAATGAAAGAGCTCTTATGGAAATTTACTTTTGACCGGTGGCTTTTTGGAACTTGTTAAGGAAAGATTTAGTTTTTTAGGGGTTTGTTGCTCAATAAGTCTTTTAAGGAAAAAATTGTTGCTTAATAAGTCTTTAAGTCAATTTTGCTTTAGCATGATTGAGTTTCGATCTGTATTATGGATCATGTGTTTGGTCGTACTGGATTTCCATATTACGAAAAGTTATTTATGCATTTTAAAGGTTGTTATCAATGTTGCCAAATTGTAGTTTGTTCCATTTCTTGATTTCTTGTTTTAGTCTTTTGAGTTTTTTATGCTAAATCCCAACATTCACTGTTCATTAATGAATTTTTTCTAGCTAGTTATATTAGATCATGAAAATACTTTCTCCTATACCACATTTCCTGGAATCTAAATGGTTTCGGGTTGGATTGTTGTGGTTTGACACGTGTGACTAACATTGGGTTATGGTCAGAAGTATATCTACTAAATATGTGGTCTGATGAGGCACTTAGGTTCACTGAGGAATTTATTATTTACCAATGCCCTATCAAGCCTTTTAGATGTAGTCACTTAGTTCACTGGGGAAAAAAAGTTATTAGATACTTGCCTAAGTATGTGATTATTGAACCAAGGACATGATTTGTTGAAAAATCAAAATAAATTAAATTTTCACGTAGGAACCAGATTTTATTTGAACTGAAATGAATTAAGAAAAATGCATTGAAAATAGTATTAATAATATAACTAAATTAAAATAAATTTCATGAAACTAAATTTGTATTGAACTTAATTGAACAAAAATGTATATAATATTTGGAAAACATGCCCCAAAGTTTAAAAAAACCCTAAACCCAAATTTGTAGGGTCAAAATTTATTTTTGATCAAATGCAATAATTATAAATAGATATAATTTTCTTAGAGATAGTCACATTTATAACTCCATTTTAAACAACTATTCTTTCATGCATTTTGCCTTATGTTTAAGAGTATCTTTTGAAAGACGGTCTTTCCACAAGTCATGGAAAGATCAAGGTTTAAAGTGTAAATTAGAAGAAATAAAGATAAAATTTTTGGGTTGCATGAATCGGGTTATAAACTTTATAATTACTACATGTTGCATAGTAAAATTTTAATATTGCAACTAAAACCTTTTACCTTTTATTATTGTAATTAAATCCATCTTTCCATAAAGTTATGGAAAGACGGTATTTTCCAAGATTTTGCCTATGTTTAAATGGTTGTAGTTGCATACCGTATAAAATATAGGTAATGCTAAGCGAATTTGGGGATTAAATCTTAACAAAAATGAAATGTGGAAATGAGGACCAAAGTTTTTCAATATCTTTTAAGGTAGTATAATAAAAAAGAGTGAAACATCTAAAAACATAAGGGGCCTCAGAAAAATGGAAGATAATAAATAATAAAAGAAGAGGGTTGGGATCTTGATTGCTTTGATTTGGTACCTAAAGAGATCTTGTTAAACAGTTCGCAATCCATACAGTAATGGGATGTGGAGCCACACCCGGCCTCATGATGCACGTCAAATATTTATCTAATCTTGTCATTATCACTAACCCTAAACATAATTATTTTTTAAGTAATCCATCCCATTTATAAATTCATCCTCCCCGTCCCAAACTAGCCTGTATATTTTGACATTTAGCCATAAGCTTCTAATGCTGCTTATCTGCATTTCAATTCAATAAATTCTACGCTGATGTTATGTAGGTCATGTGAATATGTGAGTATTTGTATTTCAATTTAGTTCAGTTCAATTTAATTGATGTGTTTGAAACACGATCAAGTGTAGCCTCGATCATTGGGCCTAAATCTGCAAGGAAAAACAAGTCCGGGAGTGTTACAGGAGGAAACTCTCTAATGGCAAAGTCAGTTTTGCCCTCCAAGTCAACGAATACTAAATAGAAAATAAATGAAATAAATGACATACCTTCGTATTTATATTATCTAAAATCTATTAGTTGATGCTTCCAACCCAAGCCTCACTTAAAAAAATGTCAGTAAACATGTCAGATTGACAAACTTTGAGATAAAAAACCTTGCCTAATGCGAGAGTCAATTCAAGACATCATTCTTACGTGGCTGAAATTTCAATTGACACCGTCAATGGAAGTTTTGGTACACAGAAGGGAATATTGAAGCCGTCACTTGCCAAAACATTAAATGCAAGTAATTTTTTTAAAACTTTTAACCATTTTTTCTTCCAAATAATAAAGACCATATTGAAATATTTTTACCGTCATTTGCTGAAAAAATTAATGTTAGTATTTTTTTAAACGTTTACTATTTTCAACTGGGACATAAATTTTGAAAAAAATAAATTCAATTTATATCATTTATATGTTAAAATAATTATTTTAAAAGAATTTTTTGAAAGAATTTTAATGTATAATATTAAAATGTAAAATCAATAAATAAAAAATACAAATGATAATTTTACTTGTAATTTAATAAATTTGTTTTTTTTTCATAATTTACAAGATGAAAATTAAATTTGGAGAAATTCTAGTTTCTAATTACTCGAATTAAAATTTTATATTTAAAGAAATTAACTTAAATATAAGCCAACAAATTATTTGGTAATTTAATATACACAAGTAATAATAATATTATTAGTATGGTATTATTAATTACAATTATTAAAAATTTATGTGAAATATAAATATATTTCAAAAAATAAGTATTAATAAATATCCAAGAATGTATGAGTACAGTAAAAAATTAAAAATATAAATGTTTTAAACTTTATGGGTTGACACGTCATATTGAAGTCATAAATGTGATGGTTGCATTGGAGATAAAAAAAATTTAAATCGACATCAATCTATCTCATTTGCTCACATCATACAGAAGTTCTAATCAAAATTTGACACGTGACACCTAAAAATAAGGAAGACCCCAAACCATTGAAGATGTTCTTATAACCTAATCATGTTCCTTATTAAGTAATGAGATTTAATGCTGACTCATCGTCGAGTTGGCCCCTTAGACTATTTTGGATCTTGAGTTTCTCTCTAAAGAGTTGGGTTTGGTGGCCCACATGAAGTGTTGGCCTAATATATCATCATTAATTCAATCCAGTTTAGTTTACATCAGTTCAGTTCAGAGTAAATTTAATTTGTGAAATTTAACTTTATTTAGTCATACATTACTATTTTTTAAAACACTTATTTTTACTTCAGTTAAATCCAGATCAAATTAGTTCAGATAAACTCCAAATCAAGAGCCTACCAAACTTTACCCATTCACAAATTATTAAATTACAGGCAGATTGATTTGAGACAGAATGGTATTAACTATGATAAACATGTTGACGGTGATGATAATTTGTAGTTAATTTAAACGTACATAGCGTGTGGTGGTGTGTGTTTTGCCCCCCACCGCCACGATGATTTATAAATGTAATGAAGAGAAGCTTTCATGGTATTGGTCCGCAAACTTATGTTGTTTGAAAACATTTAAAGATTGTGGAGATAAGCAGCATTATTACGCAGATTAAACCACTATTTAAAATCGTAATCTTTGGGTGATTGCAGCATAATCATGATTTGTCCACCATAATTGTCCAGTTCCGCACCTATACGAATTGAATAGCAGCCCACTATAATTTCAGTTAAGCTAATTAAGACTTTGTTCTCCGGAGCTTATTTGGATTTCAGTTCAGATCAGATCAGACTTATTTTAGTTCAGATCAGACTTATTTTAGTTCAGATCAGATCAGATCAGTTCAGTATATTTATACTTATTTCAGTTCAGTTCAGTTCAGTATATTTATACTTATTTCAG
>JAULKK010000010.1:8574367-8596276 GCA_032355705.1 Rubia peregrina
AAATCCGAAAATCATTTCCAACGTGAACAAAAAGTCAATCCAAAGGTGTATTCTGGGCATCGATGTCAGTAAGAAATCACGCCAACGTTTTGTTCAAGAATTATTAGAATTATTTTATTCGGATATAGAATTATTTTCAGGGTTTTCAGCAAACATATTTGACTGTTAATATGTTTAACTACGTATAATAACAGCAAATAAAAAGTTAATATTAAGAAACTATTCATTACGATGAATATAATAATATTACATATAATAATATTATTGTTTATATATCTATTCAAATAATGTTCAAAGTTTAAACGTGTTAATTGTCAAATAGTAAAAGTGCAGTTTAGTCAGAATTCGAAAATCATTTCCAACGTGAACAAAAAGTCAATCCAAAGGTGAGGCCAGTATTCCGGGCATCGATGTCAGTAAGAAATCACGCCAACGTTTTGTCAACGTTTTGTTCAAGAATTATTAGCAGGAGTTGAGAGCCAACGTTTATCTCGTGCAAGGACCATTTTTGTTTACATGTGGGGTGTTAGGTCAACTTCAGTCATGGAATCAAATTTAGGTTCAATTATTTGCTAATCAATATACTCCTAATCAATACTATGCTCTAACTACATTTTTTTATATATGTAAAAAAATATTAATATATATATATATATTATGAATCTAAAAACATAATATTACATATATATTGAGAAAACTTAATTATTAAAATTGGATAGTTTGACTTCAAAAAGTCAAAAGAGAAAATTTATTTTTGGGAAGGATGTAGTACATCACAATGAATTCAGTATCATATCACATGAAGTAAATATGGAAAAAGACCGTCTTTTCATATGCTTATAGAAAGTTGCGATTGAAATATAATTATAGAAAGGTAAAATGTTTCATTTGCAATATTAAAAATTTACTATACAACGTGCAGTAGTTATAAGTTTGTGACCCGATCAATGCGGCCTCAAAAATTTATTTTAATTTATTATAATTTGTAGTTTAAACGGTGATCTTTTCACAACTTATGAAAATACCATCTTTCAAAAGACAGACTCATTGTATATAAATATATTAATAAAATTTTGCAGTCAAAATTAATTTAATTTAAATTTAAATAATTAATTAAGTATTTTGGCTGGGACAGAGTTAGAGCAGGTCCAACCAATTTTGTATAACAGGGACTTTGGTTAGAGACATAATTTCTGTCTTTGAAAAATGAAACTTCAATACAACACCAAATTAACATCCAAAAGTAAATGTTAAGTATTTTCTTTAAAAGGAAAATTAAATGAGAGAGAAAAAATATATTCATATGCTCCATCTGTTTCTTTATTATTGGCACACTTTCCTTTTTCTGTTGTTTATTTTGTATTGACACACTTTTCTTTTTCGGTTGTTTATTTTATATTGGCACACTTTCCTTTTCCGGTAAGATTCATTCAATTTCATCCACTCATTCTACTTTTTACGTTCTACATTCAATTTCGTCTACTCATTTTTTTCACCTAAATCCAAGCACTTAAACCTATGATGTCACTTATAAAGAAACAGAGGGAATATTTATTTTAAAAGGTTGAAATGATAGATTAATAAAATACCAACTTAACATACAAAATTAAATATTATTTTTTGTAAAATGGAGACATTACTAGAGCTTAATCTTAAGTTATAAAAAATACTCCATTTAAAAAAACATTGTTAAAAGGAACACACGTTTTGCACATGTGGATGAGCCCACGTTTGATCCCACCACTAACATTATGGGATTAAAAAAACTATCTACTCCCATTCAATAGTAGTACTAGTATACGGCAAGCTAAGAGAATGGACGTAACAACAGCACCTAGGTGTCAGTTAGATAAATCTCTTTAGTCAAGTCAACACAAACGACTTCCAACCTCAAATTTCATTAATTCTTACTTATTTACTCCATCTGTTTCAGCAGTAATGACATACTGTATTTGTTTTTTCACCATCTTCAATAATCATATTTGATCGCTAATATATCTAGCTACATATACCAATTTTGCATAAAAAATGACATTTAAAAAATATATGTTAAGATAAATTCAACAATATCTCACATGATATATTTATTATATAATATATTAATTCATATTTATAGTCAAAGTTTATTAAATTTGACTTTAAAAAAAGTAAATATGACATTATTGGTGGGACAGAGGGAGTATTTTTTTTAATATCTTCAATGATCATGTTTGACTGTCAATATCTCTAATTTCATAAAATAATTTTTAAATAAAAAATTAATATTAAGAAAGTATACTCCCTCTGTTTTCTTTTTATTGGCACCATAGCTTTAGGTGCTTGGATTTAGGTGAAGAAAATGAGTGGATGAAATTGAATGTAGAAAGTAAAAAATAGAATGAGTGGATGAAATTGAAGGAATCTTGCAAAAAATGAAAAATGTGTCATTTAATATAAAATATCTCAATTGGGTAAGTGTGTCATTAATAGAGAAAGAGGGAGAGTATGGTTATTTTATTACTTAATTCTAAAAAGAAAGGAGAAAAAAACAGAGGTACCAAACCAAAGCGGCAATGTCTCTCTACTAAAGTGAAAGCAAAATCTGCATCAGCTGCGTTTTGAATTATTATGGATTGGAGGACCCTCTTAAATTTGCCAACCATAGTTCACACTTTTCTGCGTGTTTCTCAGTTATGACTCATAATAGTCCACTGCTAAAACCTGGCTAAGGTATCCCATAAAGACGGCAATGTCTTGCAATAAAGAAATAAACATTGAACAAGAAACCAGACAACTTTATAGAACCTTGAAACAATCTTTCAAAATACAGTCTAGACTGTCTCGTTATATGGAAAGCACTTTATAGTAAGATGTACAATGCTTGAAGAATAAGTAACCTTCACCTCATATTCTGCTCCTTACAAAATAATTCGGGGAAGACAATGGACATAAATCTATAATGGAAATGAAGCAAGAAAATGGACTAATATGGAACAGGACAGATAAGGCAGCCACATGTCACAGACAGTACATTAATTACTTTCTTTCTAGTATGGTAATCTTTGCCGGGACAAATTTTCGCAAGGAGCTTCACTTGTGTTGTCTGCAAATAGGAATGTGTATGTGCTGGCATATGCGAAGCTCCCCTAGCTGTTGGGTACTCTATCCCTGCTTCGATTTCATCCAATCAACGAAATTGTCAAGGATCCACGGCCAAGCCATGTCTGCGTCATAGTTGCTAAGGTCTGGGAAGCTTATCTGTCATGAAAGGATTCAAATCAGTACACTGTGCCATTTAAAGGTTGTGAAAATAAACAGGTGAAGAGTAGCGAGTTGTGCATTAGCAACATCCCATAACATGGAAAGACGCAAAGAATTAATGAACCAAATCATATGTAGTTACCTCAGTGCAAAAGCGATAGAACCCCATCCATTGATCCAAGTTTATAACTTTGAAATCAGTCTGTGTCTGCAAAGAACAAGGTGCCAGAAGAGTTTTAGCAGACTTCATACAACAGTCGTTTGTTGTTCGATAAATTAATCACATATGGAGTAAAATAAATTCAGAGACAGGCAAAACATTTCCTTTCAATTCAAGTAAATCATCACATTCAAATCACAAGAGGATGTTGTTTGACTTGTTTCTAAGTATCTACGTATTTTCTGCAAAGAAGCAAATCCTTTTATTCAATACAGATGCATAAAAAGGCCACAGCATTGTTTGCTGCCAATTACAACTATAAATACACAGCGACCACACCACAGTAACAATATATGAAACAGAAAAATACTCACCTTTAGAAATTGAACCAAGTGATCAACTTGTCGTCTAGACTGCTGTCCTAACACAAGATCTAGAAGCATACAAATGCTCTCGATATCAATGCTCTTTTGCTTCTCCTCTAAATGAAACGTGCAAAGATAAAAGTCAGACTTAGAAAGAAGAGTGTTGAACTCAACAAGACAAGTACAAGATATCTAGAGAGAATATTACCTGTTAAACAATATCTGAAGGAGAACGCGTAGAAATCAGCAAAATTCGGCGGCCTCCTAACCTTTTAAGATTGAAAAAAAAAAGTCGTGTTACTAACCAAAAACTCATTGATTTTGTACTTTTTATAGACAGAACACCAGCTATGAGTCACTTGCAAATTCAAAGGGTTAAGATGGTATACCTCTTTCTCTAGATCAGGAAGTGCTTTTTTAAGCTTTACTATGGTATCTGCTCGCAATGCTTTGAGACCTCTTCTCCATTCATCCTAATAATAGAATAGATTCATCAACACACAGTTTTTGAAACATACAAAATCTCAAAATATAAAAGCAAAACATCAATATGATGATTAAGAACCAAATGACAATAACTTTAATGAGCGCAAAGATAAATAAGAGTATTGGCAAACTTTTGATGCACTTATTAATGACTAAAAAAAACTACAACTACTGCTCTTTCTTTTAAAACTTACCAGACTGAAGTAACCTTGTCTCTCAGCTTGCATTTTCCAAGCAAGCATCAGGATCCGGACATCAGTGTGATCGACCTCCATAGCACAACATAGAGATTCAATTCCTTCAGGGCTGAAGAAACAAAAATGAGGAATGTCAGACAACATCCCACAATTAACAATAAAAGCTTTTGAAGGATGTTTAGATGCAAGTTCAAAAGACAATTAAAAATTAAAGTTGGTGGAGTTAGCCTTCATGATCAAACGAGAATGGGTACGTAAAAACACAATCATGACAGTTTAATATACCACTAGAACACTTACTCAATCATTCCAGAAGACTTATCGGCATACGAATAATAGAGTTGATCAATTCTCTCCTGTTCTTTATTAGCAGCTTTTCCGGTAGCTGAAATTCGAAAATACAACTCAACATCAGCGACTTCTCGATCAATAGTATTTCCAGGACACAAAAAGTTTGTAGTTTTGAGGCTTAAAAAAGTTTCCAAACCTCAACTTATACAATTCAAAACAATTAAAACACAAGAAATTCGTAATCTTTCTGTTCAATTGAGCAAAATCAAACATACAACCAATACAAATTTAAAATTCCAGAATCCTATTAAACAAAAGAGTAAAATTCAACTCAAAAACATTACTAAGAAAGCAATAAAACAAATTGAGTAAAACCAAACCAAAAAGGCTAAAAAAAATCACTAATTCGAATATGAGCTATCCACACAATAAATCCATCAGCTGTAGAGCAAATTAAATTCAGCATAATTCTAATTGAACTCAGCACGCAAATACAAAATTAAAAAACAATCGGTTACCGGAACGAAAGAGATCCACCGCGGAGGACGAATTGGTGGAGGCGGCAGAATTGCCAGGGAGTTTCTTCGATGAAGCGCGAGGCATGTCGTCGAAAATTCGATAATACAAACGGCGGAGAAGAGTAGGCAGAGCTTGGCTCCGGCGCGGCGGTGATTAGAGCAAAAACCCTTGCTTCCGAGCGGTGCGGTGGCGGTCGTCGCTCGGGAAAGGGAGCAGCTGCTGGAGAAGAAAGAAAAACGGGAAACTGTAATTTTATATTTATTTATCGGTTATTTGGTGAGCTGGCAGAAAGCTGGTGACTCCTGACGTTTGTTAGAGCAGAGCAGAGCAGAGCAGAGGTAAATGTAATAAACCTGTGAAGGTGTCTGTATTATATTTATAGTATAGTGCTCCTTTTTTTTCTTTCTTTTTTGTAATTTCCGATTTTTAGTAGTTTTCGGATTTTGTTTCTCACCCCAAATTTTAGTCCATTTTCAGAAAGGACTCGGTTTTCTGATGCAAAATTACGAATCTTCGTCGAGACCAGATTTTTTATGCTCTATTGGATTCGGATGAAAAAATATATAGTTTTTGGTTTTAATTTTGTTGTATAAGAGGGTTTTTTTCTCTGTTTTATTCTGATTTTAGGAAAGCAGTATTATTGAAATAAGCCTTTAAGCAAGCATGAGTATGGCCTGTTTGATAAAATAATTACTTACTCCTTCGTTCAACTTTTATTGTCACACTTATCATTTTTGGATATTTATTTTTATTTTAACACTTTCTTATTATAGTACTCCTTCCGTCCCAGAGTAAGCACAATTGCTTTTAGATCGATACTTTATGCAAGATGAGGTGAAAATGTTGATGAGTAATAAATGAAGGGTGTTTTGGTAATGAAAGAGTTGACTAATCAACCTTTTGAGGGATAATAAAGTAAATATATAAGCTCAATTTTGCCACTTTAGGTTAGTTGAATTGCGTCAATTTTTGTGGGACAGACGAAAATAAAAATTATGTCAATTTCTCTGGGACGGGGGGAATATAATTTAAGGTTTTCTTAGTCATTATTTTACTTTTTCAACATTCAATTAAGAGTCTGTCTTTTGAAAGACGGTCTTTCCATAAGTTATGGAAAAACCAAGGTTTAAAGTGTAAATTAGAAGAAATGAACACAAATTTTTTGGGTTGCATGAATCGGGTTATAAACTTTATAACTACTACATGTTTCATAATAAAATTTTAATATGCAACTAAGACCTTTTACCTTTTATTATTCTAATTAAACCCCGTCTTTCCATAAGCCTATGGAAAGACGGTCTTTCCCAAGACTTTTCCAAATATGTATACATATTATTAATTTATTAATTTATACATGACAAAGTCTTATTAAACTGACTAACTGTTAAATGGTGACATTTTATAATTAGTGAGACTAATAGGGCCATTTGATATTTACTTTTATTTATTGCAATGAGATACATATAATTATGATAGCCATTTAAAAGGAATCTCAACATATCAATAACTACATTGTAAATAATTTGAATGAAATATTATAAAAATAATCAAATTTTATTGTATTCAATATTTAACGATTTCTAACTATTTCATATAGTTTTTCTGAGATGACTAAACTTTAAAATTTTAAATAAAATTCTTTATTTTCAATTTAAATGTAAGACACAACACGTATATAAAAATTAATAATATCGCGTGTTGATGGTACTCCTCTAGTTGTATTGAATTGAAAAGATCAAACTCAAAAGATCAAAATTAAATATTATATGTGTTTATATTATTTCTTTAATTAATTAAATTAAAATATAAATATAATGCATAATTTATTAATAATAGAAAACTACTTTTGTCTAATATGAATTCCTTATCAAAATAATAATAAATTATATAAAACCGATTAAGTTAAAAAGAGTGTAGTTTACAGTTGAGGAAGTGTATAGCTTAGTGGTAGCTATAGCGTGTTACCGCGCTTAAGGTACAGTTTAGGTTTATCTTATGCTGTAATCTCACAAATTGATTCCCTCTGAGGAAATTATCTTATTAGGGTTTGGGGGAGCCTAATAAATTTCCCCCCACCAATAGTGGTTTAATTTTTTAAAAAAAGTATAGCTTACCAATTGATTTGCTTGAAAAGTGACATAACAAGACAAATTACAAGATGTTGTACATGTTGGTATTTTAGGAAACACACGTTATTTACGTATAATTGGATTCGATTAGTTGTGAACTTGGAATGTTAAAACAAGTTTGGTGGTGCAGAGTGCACACTTACATAAACTATCTACGAACTTACCGTTTTAGGATAAGGATTAAAATTGTCTTGGTTATTCTAGAGTGCTGAAAAATTTATCACTTCACAGTTTTTATAATTATGATGGTGGTGGTACTTAGTGCCCAATTTCTCGATTGAAAGGATGAGCATGAATTAGGGACAGTGTATTGGATGCGGCGTTGGCAACATGCATAACTCCTTAAATGATTGTACTACTTTGTCCTAGAATGCGGTGAGATATATCGATTATGAATTCGTTATAATTCTGATAATTACCTAGCTTGTTGTATTATGATGAATTGTTGCATCCTTTCATGACATGTGTTTCATATATATACATGTATGGTAAACACTAGGTGGAAATCTCAGAATTTTCTTTGACTTACACAGCAACGTCCATAAACACTCTTACTCAAAAAGAATTCTCTTGATTCAGACCTGAAACAAGAAATTTTTCCATTGTTTTATTTTTGAAGGGAGAATTCGTGTAAATCAAGAGTATAAGAGTCTAATTACTCTGTACGTGACGCGACTGATATTAATATTCAAGTTTCATCATAATATTACAAACGCTATTTTACAATTCTATTACCATACAATTTTACATTTCCGTTAGCATAGCTCCATTACAATTCAATTTTACCAGCTTTCCTCCAACAATACCTTACCATTAGAAATGTTGTAATTGATTTGTCTACTTATAATCAAGAATCTGTATCGAAACATCGAATACTCCCTCCGTACTAATTCTATTTGTACAAATAATCATTATTACACTATTTAACAAACACGTTTGACCGCTAATATTTTTATCAACGTATAATGATATAAAATAAAAAATTAATGTTTAAATATTACTTGTTACAATGGTCAAACGTGATGTGCCAGAATAAATTGAACAGGGGATTAGGGAGTCCTACTGTCCTAGCTATTAATGACTGCGATTAAGGTGCTACATCATTATCAATGCCTATTAATACATCAGAACCAATATTGCTGTATTACCCATTTGATTTGATGAGTCAAACCAGTTCTCGAGTTCCAAATGATGCTCCTTCTTCTCTATTCTCTCCTTGAGCGCCAAAACAAACTTGTAAGTATAAATTTTACAGTCTTCGCGTCCTCCCATGAGTGCTTTGGTTGTACTACACTATTAAAATGAAATCTTTAAGTAAATCATTGTAATTTAGGAGGAATCAATGAAAAGACATTAATTGAAATTCAAGGTGAAGGTAAATGGTGATACCGAAATATTCCAAAGCTCGATCCCTTCGACATTTTTCGAAACAAGATTTGATTTTCTCAGTAGGAAAGATCAAACAAAAACTTTTAGTATATGGAAACATGAATGATTTTATGAATTAAATAAATTTTGGGAAAAAATAAGAAACTCGAAAACCCCTTTTTGTTTGTCTCAAGAAATCTTTCGTGTAGCTCTAATACCAACTGATATGAATTTCTTTACGAAAATTCTATTTACGAAATGTTTAAAAGAACACGTCAAATGGTGGATCGAAGCACCTTTTTTATTTGAAGAAGACATATTCAGTGTCAATTCATGAGTTCAATCACACAATGCCTACTCCACAAACCAAACACCACTTGCACGTGTAAAGTCAAGTGGATTGCATTGATTATTTAGTTGGCATTTATGAACTAATTTTGAAAAGAAAAAACTTTCCATGTTGGAACATACGGAAAGCCGAAACCTAAATGATTTTATCGATGATAAAATATTGCGGTGATATTTATTTATGGAAAATTTTGAGATTTTGCAATATTGGTTTAGGCGTGTATTTGAAGCATAATAAGTTTATGGAAAATCCCTATAGAATTAGATTTATGGAATATTATAGATATGTTGAGATAAGGAAAATCTCTTTATTTATGGGATTTGGATATGTTTCAGAAGCATTAAGGGCTTAGAATATTGTGGAGATAATCATGGAGATTACCGATATGCCCATGGACTATTTATAGAGGACATAATCGGCTTCATTACTTAAGAATCTCATTAAGAAAATCTGCAGTCATATTTTATATTTTTTTAAGAGTACCGTGAGAGCCATCAGACATATGTTCTAACATATGATAACCTGTTGATCAAGTTCAGAATCGTATACCTTAATTTTTTGGGAGGAGGAGATCCATCATCGATGAGTGAGCCTGATCAAGGTGGATCGGTAGCAAGGGGAGCTTACAGAGTTCACACGTTAATAATTAGAAGATAAATACAATCGTATGATGTACCTTGCACTATATCTTTCTAATCAGTGGATTCATTTTTGAACTAGTTCAAGCCCCGTAGATGTAGGTGGATTTCACTGAACTGCGTAATCAAGTCATGTGCATTTTTTATTTATTTTATTACATGCTTGGTTAGATAGGTTAAGTTGGAATACAAATTTTACAAATAAGCTAATTAGGTTTTAAAAAAAATCATTTGGTATTAGAGCCGAGTCACTTATTCTTACCTTGGTTGTGTCAAGGAAAGTGTGATCCGATTTTACCATGGCACCAAAGAAGAGGCTTCAGTGTCTCAGCCACCACTACTGGAAGGAACCAATTGCAATTATTGGAAGACATGCATGAGAGTGTTATTAACTCACTATATGAAAAGGCTTGGAATTATTTTAAAACAAAATGGAGTCATCCAACTGAGGATACTGAACCTAGCTCAAAGGAGAAAGAGGGAGAATCAAGTACGAAGAAGCGGAAGCTCAAAGATAAGTCAACTTGAACCCCAGATGAATTAAAGGTATTCATTGGCTAATTCAAAGGTGTTGAATGCTATATTCAAGGTGATGGATGAAAATAAGTTTAAGCTCATCTCTACATGTCATCAGGTAAAGAAAGCTTGGGATGTACTGCATTTTGTGCATGAAGGAACGAGTCGTGTACATGAATCAAAACTAAAGATGTTGGCTACAAAGTTCGAAGAACTGAAGATGGAGGAGGATGATACTATTTCTATATTTAATGGGAAACTTAGAGACATCTCCAATATGGCATATCAACTGGGAAAAGTCTACCAGGAATCTAAAATGGTGAAAAAAACTTTGAGATTGTTGCACAAAATATTTGCAATAAATTTACGGAAATAGAAGAAGCTAGAGAAGTAGCCACCATGACATTGGATGAACTAATGTGATCACTACAGACTTATGACGTGACAATGGAACAACCTAAAAAGAATGCCCAAAAGGAGTTGGCCTTCAAAGCATCGTCATCACGGGTCATTCATGAATCCGATAGTGATGATGGTACTGAACAACTTGCTCTCATTACTAAGAATTTCTCAAGAATGATTAAGATGGTGGTGAGAAAAAAATCACAAGAGAGATTTGGCGGCAATAGACCTTGGGCACGGGAACTTGGAAATAATCGTGGAACACGTTTGAAATAAGGAAATCAGCAGTTCTTTAGAAATCAAAGTGGTGAAACAAAGTATCCCGGAAGAATTCAATGTAGAGAATGTGAAGGATTTGGACACATCCAGGCTGAGTGTGATAATACCCAAAAAAGCAAGGAAAATCATATGTCACCTCATGGAGTGAAGATGAAGAAGATGAGAAAGACGAATAGTAACTTACAAGTAATAATGTGACATTTGGAGCAAAAGTTCACGATGGATAAGATGTTGATGATGTGTGTTCCTACATGTCAAAGAGAGACAGGGCTATATGTTCCAACACAGGTTCTAATGACACCTCCAGTGATGATGAAGGCCAAGTTATGAGTGATGAAAAGATCTACACTGCATATGAAAATATGTATGACATGTGGCTAAAAGTTGTTGATACAAACAAATATATTGAAGATGGAGAAAAAAATTGGCTGAGAAGGAGAAGGAGTTGCTAGTTCTGGTTGATAAACTCATAATAGAGATTGAAGAATTACAATTGAATCTATGCTTAACAAGTAAGAGAGTCGAGATAGCCGAGGCAGAAATTACCAAGTTGAACACTGGTAAGGCAGAACTTGATGATATTTTGACAATGGGAAAGAACTTTGGAGATCGACAAGGAATTGGCTTGGACAATCCACCAGGAAGCATAGTAGACTTTAAGTCAGAGATTCAAGAGATGAAAAGAAAGGTTATCAAGACCAGCCAACGAAAACTTCTCATCTATAACTACTGCATGTATCAAGGCCATACTGAGGAACAATGTCTTAAATTTCTCAGAGACATCATGAATGGACGACAACTATCTGCATGTTCCAACATAGATGATGCTCAATGATCAAGGATGGTCAGAAAGGTATGGGTTATTAAACGTACTAGTACTTGCCTTGTTGCTCATACTTCTCTTATTGCACATTCTAAAGACTCGTGGTACTTTGATAGCAGGTGCTCTCGACACATGATTGGAACCCTGGATTTTCTGACAAAGGTCAAACCATATGATGGAGGATTTGTTACTTTTGTCGATGGAAAGAAGAGTCGAGTGGTTGGAAAGAGAGAGTTGTATAATGAAGGATTCTCTGTGTTTACTAGTGTTTTGCTCGTTGGAAATCTGAATGCAAATTTGTTTAGTATCAATCAATTGTATGATGACAATATGACAGTAAAATTTTAGAAGGATATATACATAGTGAAGCATGGTGAAGATAAAGTTCTCTCATGTATTCGATCATCAGACAACTGTTATCTCCTAGAACAAGAAGTTGAATGTCTAAGTTCAAAACAGGATGAAGGAACCTTGTGGCACAGAAAGCTTGGTCATGTCAACTACAAAACCTTGGTGAAAATTTACAACTTAAAGACAACATGAGGTATGCCTACACTCACAAACAAAAATGGAATTGTGTGTGGATCATGCCAACAAGGTAAACAAATTTGATCTCCCTGCTCTTCAGTTCAGTATATCACTACTTTTAGGAATCTATAATTACTACATATGAATTTTATGGGTCCAGTTAACACACCTAGCGTGAGTGGCAAGAAGTATATTTTCGTATGTGTTGATGATTTTTATAGATACACTTGGGTGAATTTTGTTTTTAAAAAAATAGGATAATGTGGATGTATTTAGAAGTATGGTGATAAAATTACAGACAGAGAAAGGAAGTCCATGAGGAAATATTGTCTGAATTCGTAATGATCATGACAAGGAATTTGAAAATTCTCAGTTCAGTGATTTCTTTGATGAAATTGGCATCCAACGTGAATTCTTTGCACCAATCACTCCTCAGCAGAATGGCATTGTGGAGAGAAATAATAGGACCCTTCAGGAAATGGCTCGAGTCATGCTTGCTGAGAAAGGAATACACAAAAAAATGGTGGGCAGAAGCCATTAATACAGCTTGTTATACGATAAATCGTGTGTATCTTCATTCATTCATCGAAAAAACATCATACGAGATTTGGAAGGGCAGGAAGCCAAATGTCTCATATTTTCATGTGTTTGGAAGAAAATACTATATTCTCAGAGATAGAGATCAACTGGAAAAATTTCATATCCGTAGTGATGTTGGGATTTTTCTTGGATATTCTGTGAATAGACGTGCTTATTGGTTTTACAATCTTCAGACAAAATCTCTTATGTAATCCTTAAACGTCAGGATTGATAATTAAAATGACAAACTGGTATCAAGTGGAAGAGAAGATGAGCCAGATCGAGACTATGTTCCAACACAGAGTAGTCTAGCCCAGTCAGTCTAATCAGCCGAACCATGTTGGAACATCCGAACATTCAGATCATCCTTATAAACCTGAAGAAGTCGAATATGTTGAAACATCCTCTCCTACTTCAATAGAGCATGTTCCAATACAAGTGGCACTTGAACCCATCATAAGGAGAACTTACTCAATCCCTCGGGTAAACTACAGAGAACTTGCAGGGTTGCAATGTTTCATTTCTCTCCTTGAACCAAAAAAATTATAAGGAAGCTGTACTTAACTAATATTGGATTGTGGCAATGCAAGAAGAACTTAGGCAATTTGAACACAATGATGTATGGTATCTCACTACTCGTCTGAAAGGTGTAAATGTTATTGGCACCAAGTGGATCTTCAAGAAAAAAATATATGATGTTGATGGTTAGAGTACTCCAAATAAAGCAAGGCTGGTTGCTCAAGGATATACTCAGGTTGAAGGAGTTGATTTTGATGAGACATTTTCACCAGTTGCCAGGTTAGAATCTATTTGTATTTACTTGTTATAATCTCTATTATGAATTTTATATTATACCAGATGGATGTTAAAAGTACTTCTCTAAATGTTGTGGTTAATGAAGAACTGTATGTGGAACTACCTAAAGGATTTGAGGATCCTCATTATCCACATCACGTATATCGACTCAAGAAGGCATTGCATGGCCTTAAACAAGCACCAAGGGAATGGTATGAGTGACTTAGTAACTTTCTCATTAAGAAAAGTTATTGTCGAGGGGGAGTAGATCACACTTTATTTGTGCTTAACAAATCATCAAAGATTTTGATTTCTTAGATTTATGTTGATGATACTGTTTTGGCTCTACTTCACCATCTATGGTACATGATTTTGTAACCTTGATGCATGCCAAGTTTGAAATGAGCATGGTTTGAGAACTCACATACTTTCTAGGACTTCAGGTGAAGCAAGAAAAGAATGGTTTGTTCATAAGTCAGAGTTAGTATGCATTGAATCTTGTCAATATATTTTTAGAGTAATTCTCGAGTTGTACAAACTCCAATGGTGGCCACAGATAACTTGGTTAAGGGCAAGAATGGTGTTTATGTTGATCAAATTATATAGGAGTGTGTGCAAGATTTCAGGTTGATCCTAAGGAATCACATTTAACTGCAGTCAAAAGGATTATTCGATATGTTTGTGGGACTTCTAATTATGGGATTTGGTATTCTAAGAATCAAGATTCTTGTCTGATTAGCTATAGTGATTCAGATTGGGCTGGTAATGCAAATGATCGTAAAAGTACCACTGGTGGTTGTTTCTTTATTAGTACAAATTCGTTCTCTTGGTATAGTAAGAAGCAAAATTCGATCTCTTTATCATATGTTGAAGCTGAATATATTATTGCTGGAAGCTGTTGTGCACAATTATTATGGATGAAACAGATGTTGAATGATTATGGAATTCAACAAGGGCCTCTAAAGATTCTATTTGACAACAAAAGTGCTATTGATATATCAAAGAATCCAGTCTAACACTCTTGAACAAAGCACATTGATATAAGACACCATTTTGTTCGAGATCTGGTTGAAAGAAAGGAAGTAGCAGTTGCATATGTTCCAACATGTAAGCAATATGCAAATATATTTAAAGCCATTGGACACTCCAACTTTTAAACTTTTCAGACAACACTTAGGTGTATGTCAGATCTGAGATACTTTTATTAGCTTTCATTCAGTTTTTGAGAATTTTTATTGTGTAAATAAATTTGGAAAACAAAATAAATAGAAAAGAAGAAAAAGAAGAACAAAAAATAGAAGGTGTGAAGCTATGTTGGATGCTCAAGGATTTATGACAAGAGTTGACAAGTGGGAAAAAGAAATCTTGGATTCTCTTGGAAAGGGAAAAAGGTATGCACGGTAAATGAGGTGAAAAATGGAAGAGTTACTCTTGGTTCATAAAAAATTGATTCTTTCATCTTCCCTCTAATATTCGACTGTCGTACTCCTGCATTCTTGTCATTTTTGAATTTTGGAAGCCATGGTTGAGAGGTTATAGAAAAAAATATTGGGATTTTATTCTTACTGCTCCACAAGAGAATTTGAATGGTATTGAAACACAAAAATCCTACTCCATCAAAAGTCCTCTTGCAAGAACTCCACAAGCTTGAAGAACCTACAATGGTCGAACGAAGAAGGAAAGAAAATTCTCACCTTCCAAGAATCACCTTCATTGGCAAAGGAAAGAAAAGTGAAACTCCAAACAAGATAAGGCATTCCTATCAAAAGGTAACCGGTCCTGATGCTCCTCATATAAGTTTGTATTGTGGGGATTTTGAGTCTGTGGATGAACTTTTTGATTGGCTAAAAGAAAATAGAATTTCCATAGACTTAACTAAGTTCAAAAAGTTGGAAGGAATTTTTTTAGATGTTGATGTTGAAGAATCGTTGACTGGAGATATAGGGGATCTTGATTATGTGTAAAACTATAATCCTAGATTGTTGAGAGGTGCGTATGCCATGTACAATGGTAATGATAGTTTCATGTTTATTTGTATGCCCACGGCCTTTCTATGTACGTATTGAGAAGATAAATAAGGCTGATGTAGAGGGGTTGGAAGTGGTCAGATCTACTGACCAATTGAAAGTGGTTCCCTTTGATTTTGTGGATGTAAATAGGGATGCAAAGCATAGGCCATTGATGCCCCCGATGATAGTATTGTTTGACAGTGAGGAGGAAGAAAGAACTATGTAAGTTCCAACATGCCAAGAAAAATGAGAACATAAGAATGCTATGGAAGTTGATGAGCCTGAACTTGGTTTCGCTAATGCCGATATGGGTGACCAGGATCATCAGTTAGATGATAATTATAGAGTTTCTGCCTATGATGATGTTGAAGTTTCAGAGGTAGAGAAGATTGGGGGAGCTAACCCTATTACAAAGGTTGTTGAAGATGTTGGAACAGATGACATGGCAGCAGCAATTCCTGAGAGGATTGAGTATGTTACCACACAGGATGCTGCAGAGTCTGAGGAATCTGAGCATGTTGGAACAAGTGAGACTGCAGCAGAAAATGAACATACTGAGAAAGTTCCAACACGGATACCAGACCTAACTTACTCTAGTGAAGGGCAATAGGATTGAGCCAATACCAAAGTCTTCTCAACCAAGAAGAACAAGAAGGAAGCCAGTGCTCCATCTCCAAAGAAGAAGCCCACACTCCATGCACCACCAGTAAGTAATGCTATTTCTACTATGCTTTATGATAATGACTGTGAGGAGATGTGTGGAGTATTTTCTCAAAGGAAGATCATACCTGAGAGCTGAGGTCTGAATGATTTGATCGATGACAAAATATTGCGGTGATATTAATCTATGCAAAATTGAAGATTTTGCAATATTGGTTTAGACGTGTATTTGAAGCATAATGGGTTTATGTAAAATCACTATAATTATGGAATTAGATTTATGGAATATTATGGGATATGTTGAGATAAGAAATTTTTCTTTATTTATGAGATTTAAATATGCTTCAGAAGCAGATAATGAATTGGAATATTGTGGAGATAATCATGGAGAATTCTGATATGCTCATGGACTATTTATAGAGGACATAATCGATTGCATTACTTACGAATTTCATTGAGAAAACATGCACTCATATTTTATATTTTTCCGAGAGTACTGTGAGATTCAGTAGACATATGTTCCAACATACAGTAACATGTTGATCAAGCTCAGAATCGTATACCTTAATTTCTCGTGAGGAGACAATGCAACGTCAATGAATTTTGAGGTCAGAGGGAGTCTAATTAAGGCGGATCGGTAGTAAAAGAAGTTTGCAGAGTTCACACGTTAATAATTAGAAAATAAGTATAATCGTATGATGTACCTTGCATTGTATCTTTCTGATTAGTGGATTAATTTTGAACTGGGTCAGACCTCGTAGATGTAGGTGGATTTCACCGAACTGTGCAAGCAAGTTTTGTGTGTTATTTATTTATTTTATTACATGCTTGGTTATGTTGGAACACAGTTTTAATAAATAGACTAATTAGGTCAACCCAAATTTTAGCACACTATAACACAAATAACAACTAGTTCTAAGCACTAAATTGAAATTTCAAATTCCTAGAAACTAAGAAAATAAGATAAAGAGAAAATCGAAAAACTGTAAAGAGTGTATCGGTCGACCACGGTTATTGCGGAGGAAAATGCCAAAGTATACTTGCCCGCGGTCGGTGTTGATGAGACGCAAACAATTTAGCAGTTTTTTGTAAACGAAAATTGATGTGATGTAGTTTGTTTCGTCTGGGCAACTCCTTTGTACATCTGTCTGGTTTCTTCTCCTCCAAACATTAATTTGTTTCGATTACCAACAAAAACCAGCCGTCGATCATGTCTCCGTGTGTGAGAGCCATTAAAAAGATGATCCTTTAATGTTAGGATCGATGTACCTAGAAGAGATTTTGTCAATTTGTGGAAGGGATTGGTGGCAAATTAGCTAACCACGTCTTGGTCTTACATTCTAGGGCACTTTTTTTTGTAGCCATCGTTCATAAGTACGGTTTTACAGACATGAAGCATTACAACATAACTCAGCAACATTCATCTTACAATTCAAGTGTTTGTGAAAGCATTAAAAATCAATTTCAAACAACAAAACCCATCTACAACAAAATCCTTGATAATGGCCTCATTAAACCACTCCAAATGGTTTATTGGGCCCAAGGAAAGTGTAATTTAGTGAGCTCAAATAATTTGTTAGCCTGGTGGGCCCATTTCAACGCAGTAAAAATATTGGGTACAATTAACCCAAAAAGTTGTGTAAATAGGTATAAATACCAGGTATATATACGTTTTACATTTTCATGTTGTTTTTATACCGTATTCAGACAGTCTTGCCGACTTAGGCATCAGTGCATTTTCCCCTGGCACTTCCCAAGGTTTGTTTTCATGCAGACTACAACTAAGGAGCTCGAAGATTTTGACCTAGGAGTTTTGAGGAGTTCGGAGGTACTGTTTGGTTGAATTCAAGACGCATCAATTGACACGCCCAGTAGGACCCTATAGGTTAGCTTTGAGATTCTTGGTATATGTCCACTTTTACGGCTCCTCGAAAGAGTGAGAGGTTGAAGGGAACAGGAGTTGGCGACGATGTGCAATCCTCGTACGTAAGAAGGAACGAGATGGTTAATTCATTAACGTTGCAGAATGTTGAACGAGAATCGTTGCGAGTCTCAACAGTCGAGCCTAGATTAGTGTAAGCCTCGATCATTGAGCATGAGAAGGGGCATATTTTGTTTGGATCCCATCCGAAACCTTTTGAGGTCTCTCGAGCCAATGTGGCGGGGTCTTCAAGGTATCTGGAGGTAAATTTGGAGTATTGTGTTGGATACACGAGTCTTACGCACAAGGTGCATGTTGGTTCACATGGCGAGAGGGATAAACATTTTACAGAAGTTTCTGGCGACTCTTCCGTCGAGGCTTATGAACGGGTTGTCCAGGAAAATTGAGGCATGATAGTGGCTGGTTCATAGCTGGATTTAGTGCAGGTGGTGCAGATACTAGTGGAAACAATATATCAAGTCATTCCTACTTTGGTGTCTACGGGTATCTCAAGGGGTGCGACACCTTCGACGGCTGTGGATACGCTAGGGAAGCCGGTGTCTCAACCTATTTAGTGTTTCTTTATCTTGGATATGTAAGAGAGGTACCTCAACCACAACCTCAACCTTCATTTCCAGATCATTTTTAGGGATGATGTATTCAATGCCGTCTTCGATACCGATAGTCCCAAAGACTGCTTTTTTGGGAGCTGAAGGTGCATATAGAATGATGTCTTCTATGGGGATCCAGGGATCGATGTAGTAGTGCTGGATTGCAAAATCCCATCATTAGCCAGGATCTCATAGCCTTTATGGGTAGCTTCCCCTGCATTCAGGAATCATGGGGTCATGGGAGCATCCCAGTTATACGGGTTCTCAATCCATATATCGGATGCCATATGGAGAAACTCATCGAGGCTTGAACTTTCCAAGAGATACGCTGGGGTTAGCAGGAGATGTTAGAGATTCATTGAAGAGAGAGTTGGATATATTGATTGGGCCAATAAGGTAGGCAGTAGGTTCCCCTTTTAGCTTGATGGTAACTGCAGTTTAATGGCCAATAGATGTAAAACCCCCCGAGGAACTTCCTACTTATAGTAGGGATTTGGATCCGCGAGAATTCATTCATACATTCCTAGGTTTGATGAATTCGAGGAATTTCAAGGAAATGTTGACATGCAAGCTGGTGGGGAGTTATCTTCGGGGAAAAGGCCATAAGTGGTTTAATAAGTTTCTAAGGGCTTCTTTGCATTCTTATCGATATTTTAGTGGGGCTCTTTTGAGTCAGTATGATCAGGGGAAAAAAGTTCACCAAAACTCTGCTAAAGTTGTACCAAACTAAGCGTAGGTCAGGGGAGACTACGGGGGCTTTCTATCAACGGTACGTGGATGTAAGTTTAGGAGTAGCGGAAACCACAGAAAATGAGGTGATTCAAGGGTATCTGCTAGGGATACAGGATTTGGAGTTGTACAAAAGTTTAAGCACTAACACCCCTCGAACCTTTCAAAAGCTTCAGGAGATGGTGGAGCAATATTTGAAGGTTGGGGAAGCTGCCAAAAGGGACAAGGAAAGCTTGATTGATAAGAAAGGGAGGAATAATGACATTCGTGGTAAAAGGTATGTCAAAATAAATAGGCCAAGATTTGAGAGGTATACACTTATGACTAGGTCCCCAACACAAAATTTGAGTATACATTGAGGTTTGTTTAGGCCATCTCCACCCATGAGAGATTCAAAAAGAGCCATGGAAGCAAGGAGAGCCTCAAAAAGGTATTGTGATCACCATAACTATTATGGGCATGATACGAATTATTGTAATCATTTGAAAACGGAGATTGAAAGGTGTTCTAGGAAAGGTCGATTTCAAGGCTCAGGATCCCAGTATGGAGATCAAAAAGCATCCGAGGTTGAAAAATGATCGAGGAACTTGGCAACCTTATAGAAGGGGTCAGCAGACAGAGGGCCTCGAGATCTAGGCCATGGAAGGCAGGATGAGGGACCTCATAATCAACTGGGGGAATCAGGAGAACAGGATGGAGGAAAGCCCGGTGATTCATAGAGTGATTAAAGTTATTAATGGTATCATCGGTGAAGGATCCTTGAACACGATTATGGAGGCTGATTCAAGCCATGTTTCCACCGGAGATCTCCGACATAAACGATTGCGAGTGGATGAGGCAATAACATTTTCAGAGGCATATGCGGTCTCAAGTCAGATCCCACGTGCAGATCATATGGTTATTTAGGCTATTGTATGGAATTCTTTGATTAAGAGGGTATTTGTAGATAATGGAAGTGGTGTTGAAGTGATGTTTGGGCCATGTTTCGATCAGTTGGACATAAGCCATAATATTCTAAAAAAGTTTGCTTCGCCATAATCAAGATTCATGGGTAAAGCCGTGTTTCCATTGGGGAAAATTATTTTGCTAGTACAGGTAGCGAATAGAGAATAAAGAGTGAAAACAGTTGTAAGTTTGCAATTATGGATGCTTATTCACCATATAATGTGATTCTTTGTCGTCTGTGGATGTTCCACGATCGAGATTTATGGTCCCCGTATCATTTAATGATAAAGTTCCCAACAGAGAGAGGAATAACAGTTGTTCAAGGAGATCAGGTCGTGGTGAAGAGTTGTAATCTTACAGTAGTGAATGGTTCGAGAAAGGTGGCCTCAGTACATGGAGAAATTGGTCTTGCTGATACTAAACAATTGGCTATTCAAGATTTGGGCACAGTAGCCTTTGGAAAGTTGATGTCAGAAGACGCAAATGAGAAGTTAACGTTTTTGCTCAATGGATACACGGATGTGTTTTTGTGGAGTATATCTGACCTTAAGGGAGTGCCACCAGAGTTGTCAGTGCATAGACTTAACATTGACCCCCTTGATAAGGGCAGTGAAGCATAAGAGGAGAGTGTTTTCTCCAAAAAGAGCATAAGCAATCAAAGTGGAAGTTGACAAGTTGAATCCTAAGTTATTGAGGAGGTGTATTATCCTGAATGGTTAGCTAACCCGGTAATGGTCCCAAAGCATGATGGTACATGGAGGATGTGTATTGATTTTACTGACTTGAAAAATGATGACTGAAGGACATTTATCCATTGCCACTTATTGATAAGTTGGTTGAAGTTATTCTTCGATGCTCACAAAGGGTATCATCAGATTTTAACAGCAGAAGAAGATAAGGAAAATGAATTTATTCATTACGGATGTGGGGACATTTTGTTACAAGAAGATGGCATTTGGGCTTAAGAATGCGGAAGCGACTTACCAACGGTTGGTGGACAAATTATTCAAAATGAAAATCAGAAAAAACATGGAGATATATGTAGATGATATGGTTGTGAAGAGCATGAGTCATGAGCAATTTTTGGAGAATTTGAAAGGATGAGTTACAGCTATCAAACTTACAGCTCAACTCGGCTAAATGTGTTATCAGAGTAGGATCAGGTAAATTCTTGGGGTTTATGGTGTCTGAAAGGGTTATCGATGTTAAACCTAAGAAGGTTGAGGCTTTGATGAACATGAGATCTCCACGGATGTTGAATGATGTGTCCATTTTATGTGGATATTTTGAGTCCTTTTTGTATTCATTTTGGTATACTTTGGTGCCTTGAAGACTATGTTTTACCTCAAATTCTCATTATCGGAGTTGAA
>JAULKK010000010.1:8606047-8623207 GCA_032355705.1 Rubia peregrina
AACCCAGAACCCAAACCCACATGAAACCCCAACCCAAACCCAGCTCCAAAACAATAGAATCGGGGTGGCGAACATGAAGCGGCGAACTCGAGCGAAACAATCTGAATGGAATGTAATGTAATGTGCAAAAGGGGTCGGTTTTTTTAGAGTAAGGTTTGGGAATGAAGAAGACGCGCCATCGTGCCCTTGAAATATTTGAAGCGCCGTCGGGCCCTTGAAATAACCGAAGCACCACCGATGCCGCTTGAATCAACCTCAGTTTTCACGTCGATGAACCAAGAAAGGTGGGAAAGGTAGTCTGCATCGGTTTATGGGAGAATGGTGGGAAAAGAAGAAGAAGAGCACGTGGGTTAGGGAATGGAAAACAAGTGAGTGTATAAATGACCTGGGGGCATTAAGGTCTTCACCTATTTTACAGTTTTTAGTTATTTTTCTGTAGGGGTAAAATTGACTTTTCCATTGAATCTGACATTCAACTGCTAGAATGGGTAAAATTGCACTTACTTGAACTAGGTAGGGTTATATCTGCACTTTCAATTATCAAAAGGTTATTTTGGCACTTATGTCAACTAGGTCGGGTTATAAAAGTATTTTTCTTAATCTTAACATACTACCATGGAATGCGAGGGGAATTGGAAACAATCCACCACATATAAGATTAAAAGACATTAAGAAGACATATAAAACATCTATCATGGCAATAATCGAAACTATGCTACAAAATGCTTTTATACATGACATTGCTAAGAAAATTGGATATAAAAACTTTTATAACAACCCACTTAATAAAAATATGGATATTTTGGGATGAATATGTAAATCTCAAAATACTTAACAGTGAAGAGCAAATCATACATTCTAAAATCAATCACTCCTCCCTCAAGCAAGATTGTTTATCAGGCTTCATCTATGCAAAATACACAATTAAACAAGGAAAATTACAGTGGAGTTCTATTCTGAATCTAAGACATAAACCTTTATGTTTAATAGGAGATTTTAATATAATAGAAAAACTGGAAGAGTACATTGACCCTTCATCTCCTAGTCAAAGTGGTATTAAAAACTTTCAAATTTTATATCAAAATCTAATCTATCCACAGTTAATACCTAAGGCAACCTTTTCACATGGACTAGTATGAGGCCTAAAGGCAAGGTTTGGAAAAGATTAGACGTAGCCCTAGCTAATCAGTTATGGGACTAATCTTTTCCTATAACATTTGTTCAGACCCTAGCAAGACAACAAGCATACCACTCACCCTTAATTCTAAACCTAACAAAAAAAAAGGCCACATCAAAACCAAAGCCTTTCAGATTCCAAAACTGTTGAATCTCACATCCAAAGTTTTCAAATTTGATAGAAAACTCTTAGAATATTGACACCAACCTTATAGGAATGAGTAAGTTCTCTTTTAAACTAAAGAATACTAAACGGGCTTTAAAGCTATGGAACAAAAATGTTTTTGGAAGCATTTTTATAGAGACAAGTCAGCTGAAGAAAAATTCTTAATTGTTGAAGAAAACTTGCAACTTATGGAAGATTATGAAACCTTAACAAAATATAACAAAGCTAAAGCAGAACTTACCTTAGCTTTAAAAAACTAAAAAAGTTTTTGGAACAAAAATCAAGAATTAAATGGCTAAATGAAGGAGACTCTAATACTAAATTTTTCCATCTAAATGTAAAAGCAAAGAATAAAAAGAAAACTATGTCATCCATTCAAAAATGATAAAAGAGACTGGTTAAATGAGCATAATTTAATAGGCTCTGAAGCTGTAAGTTACTATGTTGATCTCTTATCAGAGGAAAACCAAGACTCCTCAGGTATAAATATTGCAGTATTGCTTGAAAATATACCTACCATCATTAACCAAGAGACAAACAGAGCTTATTAAATCCACAAATCTAGAAGAACTCTCAATAATTCTAAAAGACATGGACAATGAATCATCTCCTGGTCCAGATGAATTACCAGGAGTATTTTATAAACATGGTTGGCCTATTATAAAACATGACTTACTTGATGCAGTAAATGACTTTCTGAACTTAAGCTCTACCCCAAAAGCCATATCTTGAACATTAATCACTCTGATTCCTAAAAAGGAAGTTTGTTCACCATTTAAGGATTTTAGGCCAATCAGTCTATGTAACTTCATAAATAAAATATTTACTAAACTTATCTCACACATATTAGAATCCATTCTTCAAGATATTATATCACAATAACAAACAACCTTTGTAATAGAAAGAGAATTAGCTGATAATGTTTTATTAATATGATATTTAAACTAGACATGATGAAGGCATTTGATAGAGTTTCCTGGAACTTTCTTTCTAAACTCCTAACAAAAATAGGATCCTCGGATCATCTTAATAAAGTAATAATGGGAAACTTAAAATTGGCATACTTTTCTATCCAAACAAATGGAGAATCCTTTGGTTTCTTCCAAACTTCAAGAGGATTAAAACAAGGAGACCCACTTTCTCCTTTGCCCTTTATCCTAATGGCGGAAGCTTTCTATAGGAACATTAATTTCCCATTCCAATATGCCAATATTGGCTATTACAAACTCCCAGGTTTAATGAAACCAGTAACACACCTCTCTTTTGCAGATGATACTGCTATATAGTTGAAATACTCAAAACAAGGAATTAAAAAGTTAATGGGATTCCTAAAAATATATATGAAAAAATTTTAGGATACAAAATCAACTTCGAAAAGTCTTCCTTTTACACATCAAAACATGCTAATCCAATAATTGTTTCAGTTATTAAAGTTGAAACAAAAATGATCTCAGGTTCACCGCCTTTTAAATATTTAAGCAGTACAATCTTCACTGGAAGAAATGAAAACATTTATTATCAAAGTCTTTTGGAATCTATTCACTGTAAAACCAATTCCTGGCAGAATAAAACCTTAACACAATCTGATAAACTCACACTGATCAAACATGTTCTTTCCACAATTCCATTACACATTCTCACAGTTTTAAAACCCACCCAGAGTACAATTAATAAGTTACACAAACTGTTTGCAATTTTTTTATGGTATACCCAGGATCCAGCAAACAACAAAAGGAAAATTTGGAGAAGTTGTAAAAAATTAACATTTCCTAAAGATGAAAATTGTTTACATTTAAAAGATCTCAGCACAATGACAAAAAAACTCCTCCTTAAAACTATGGTGAAAAGTCCAACAGGGAAAATCACTTTGGTCCCACTTTATGTGGTTAACCCTTGACAACAAAAAAATATCTAAGACTTGGAAGCGAATCCTAGAAATCCAAGACTTACCAACTGATAATACCTTTGTTCAGATTGGAAATGGAGAATCATCTGTTTGGCATGCCAATTAGACAAAATTAGGACCCTTAACCAACTTCTGGCCATCAGGAACTGAATTACCTGATCATGATATGTCTATAGCAGATTTCCTGAATCAACAAAGCTTATATATATCTCAATTCAAACACTTCTTCACAAACTCAGTTCTCAACACCTTAAAAGCTGACTATTTAATTGTTCAAAGAGCATAAGGATGAACTGATAAGAATGAACTGACTTGGATGCACACTGAGCATGGTTATTTCACTTTAAAACGTGCCCACGAACTGGTTAGAGATAGAAAAGTAAAGGTTCCGTCCTTTAATTATCTCTGGTCCTCATTCATGCCTTCAAAAGTAAGTCTTTGGAATTAGAGATTGTTAAATCGTTTGAGTGCAATGCAGGATGTTTTGGAAGACTTTAATCTGCATTTACAATCCAAATGTTGTTTCTGCAATAACAGCTCTCGTGATATACATCATGTGTTTAGCTCCTGCATTTTTTCAAAGAACATTTGGCAGCTGGTGAAAAAAATCTTCAAAATCAAACATAATGATCATAATATTCTCTGGAAAATAAATTTGCTGCTGATATCATCCATACTCTTCCTTGCATTGTAACTTGGTCAATTTGGTGTGCTAGAAATAAGTTCATTTTTAGGGTATTATACCTCAGCAACAATCTGTTTCTATCCACTTAATTAACTTAATCAATGATATATTATTAGCACACAAAGTTGAAGTTGGTTGGGATCTGTCTACTATATATTTAGCTTTTAACATTTGCAGGAAGTTGACAAACAAGAAGGGACCATTGGCTGTTTCTTGGTCTCCTTCAAAAGATATAAAACTTAATATTGATGGCTCGGTTTTGAGTAACGGATCATCAAGTATTGGCTGGATATTAAGAGACAAGAAAGGTAAACACATCAGATCTGGCTCAAAAGTAATATCACACTGTACCATCATAGAGGCCGAATTTACTTCACGGACTTCAAATGGCAGAACAACCAAGAATCAAGAATGTGGACATTGAATCAGATTTGTTGATTGCAACCAAAGTTCTGAGAAGAGAATGGAAGATCCCCTAGAGATGCATTGAAGTAGTGCACAAGACATGACAGATCATGGATAATATAGTTTGCTCAATCACACACACTACTCGAGATGCAAACAAAGTCACGGACTCTTTGGCCAAATTAGCTTCTCTAAATCAGGTAAATAACACTTATTCTTTTGCAAGTCTGCCAAAGGATATACAAGAGCAAGTTGAGCTCGACGAAATTAGTCTTCCTTATTTAAGGTCTAGATAGTTTCTATTTGTAAACAAACTGAAATTTCTTTGTATTTCACACTTTGCTTTCTGGTTAGTCAGATAGATTCATGTATAGGAATTATAAAACAAACATCTATTTGAGGTAATTCCATTAATTCCCCCTCTTTTTTGTACAAATTTATATATATTAATAAATGGGTCGGGATTTGTCAAATCCCACCATCACAGGTGACTTTCTTTTCTTTTTAAAAAAAACAACTATAAAAGCATTGATACACGAACGTAAACTTTTTGATAGACATAAGGACCACATTTTTTTATTAGTTGCAGTTTAAATGTTAACAAAACATAAAACTATTTTTCATAATTATTAACTTCTGAATTAATTCCAATTAATTTAGAAGTGGTTCAGCATGCATGGCCCCAGGAGTCCAGCAACGTTAATTTTCATTCACAAAATATGGGTTTATTGTGTTTGGGGCAATCATTGGAATTGGCTTTTTATAAAACATGTTCGGATCGATCCACTAATCCTTAAAGTCGTGTTGCCATTGAGTAAATGTCAAGAAAGGAACAAACACAACCTCATTTTTTGTATGCTATCTTTCGGATTCTCAAAGCACGCGCAATCTTTGCTTCTTCTTTTTTCCCTTCTTTTTGCTCCTGATTTCTACTTCTTTTATGCATTTTTGGCCTTCTTTGTCTTACTACGTACATTAAGATATTATACGACATTTCTCAGATTTTCTCTTACCATCCATGTATTATTTCCATAGGTTAAAAAGTTATTCAAACTACGTATACATTTGTCCATCATTGTGTGTATTATATTGGATTTGTTAGGGAAAATGTCAAAGATGACTGTATCTCAAAATATGATAGATGTGAAACTAAATTAACTCTCTCTCTCTCTTAAATACTCTTTGTGCGACGCCGATGTTTAATGCAGCAAATTTTTATATACAAAATAAATGAAGAAATGTGTCTTTTCATGTGCGAAGTTCAGATTATATTGATGCGTTGTGTTAACTTCTTTTTCGCCAGGTTTCATTCGATTTGTTGTGGATTGGATGATGGAAAACCCAGCAAGTTACGGCTTGAAAGCTTACCTTCTTATTATTATGAAAAGGAGAAAGGGCTTTTTATAGAAAGAGAGGTTGAGTAAGGGGGGCGGAGCTTGAAGAGCGAAGCGATCCGCGCTAGCCTATTAAGTTTTTTAGCAGCAAGCTACGGTCTAACGACCCCCTAGTAGGTTGGGGCGAAAACTCCAAACCTTTCTCTAGAGACCTCCTTTCAAGTTCCTGAAGGGATCAATTAAAGAAGGAGATAGTTAGTGAAGCGGCTGATCATCGGATCTCTTTCTAACGTATCCCCAGTAATTAGTTAGTGAATTGCTTAAGAATTCCATACTTGAAAAATAAAAATAACTGTTAATCCATTGTCTATTATTATTTTAGGAATTGATTGCTATAATGCTGAAGATACAGTGTAAAAGGTACACCAGAAATATATTATAATTCATGGGAAAAAATAGGCTACATGCACGATGGTTGAAGTAGTTGATTTTGTGTGGATCGTAATGGTAAATAGTACTGTTCCATTTGGGTATTTTTGTAATTAACATGATATCATTCCACTTTGTCTATTTTACTCTTTTTAACACCCAATAATAAGGCTAATAAACTTCAACTTGTACTTCAAAGGAAGGAAGGAATAATAGAAAGTATACGGATCAACGAGGATCATGATAAAAACTTTAAAATACAAAAAAGGGAAAAGTAAAATGTTTCAGAAAATAGAATAACGGAAAGGAGTATGTTGAACAGATCCCTATGCAAAAAGAACAATGAACCCGTAGTTTCTTATTCCTTCTTTGGATATTTCTTGACAAATCGAGTTAAAATGTTCGATAATAGTATCACCGAGTCAGAAGTTACAATAAAAGATGGATTACATTAGAGTTTAGATATTTACATCATATCTTTATGGTAAAATAATTGGATCCTTCTTATTAATGAGTTCGTCTCTTGAAACACGTTCTTTTCATAAATTATGAAAATATCAAGGTTTAAACTGTAAATTTGAAGAAATAAAAATAAAAATTTTGGGTTGTATTAATCGGGTCATAAACTTATCACTCCTACATGTTGCATGATAAATTTTTAATATTACAACTAAATTTTTTTACCTTTCTATAATTTTAATTCAACCCCGTCTTTTCATATGCTAATGAAAATACGGTATTTCCCAAGAATTTGCCTTAGAAGAATATACAAAAATGATAAGTGTAAAGTATAGTGAAACAGAGGTAGTAGATTTATTTAAAAATCATTTATGTTTGATGAATTTTACAAAAAATAAATAAATGTGTAATTTAGTCAGATCTGTCATAGAGAAATATCAGAATTGATTTCCTTTTATTTTATTGGAAAAGTGTTCACCGATTAATGGAACTTTCTGTTTCAGAATTGAATGCGTCTGATTCATAAGATGCCAGTATTCGGTGGATAGTTTTAATGATGCATTATGGGGTCATCCAATTATGTAATTGGACCGCCCTTTAAATAGACTCGATTGATTTGCATCTTCTGTTATCGGCATGTTCAACTCCTTTTAATCTTCCAAAATATTTGGTTCATAATTCCGTCTCCTACAATACCGTCTCACCGTAAATCAGAAGCAAACTACAAGTAAAAGAAATATAAAATTAAAATTTGAGGTCAGGAATATAATTAATACGCTTTCGGGATCACAAAAATATGGAGATTGAAATTGCAATTGAATAAAACAATGACAAGCCATTCCTATCGCTGCTCCACCGTGGTTTGCCGCTACCAGGTTCTGATTGTAGATTAATGGGTGCCGATCTTTCGACGAAATTCCATAATAACTACTGAAAAATTGATATATAGGCACCGGTAGAACTGTACCAGTGCTGGGAAACTGGTGTTAGTAATTACATATACATATAAGATTTCTTGGGCATAATATTGATAAGGGAAATATAATTCCTATTAATAGAAGTATAATATTTGGAGAGAAATTTCCGGATGAAATAACAGACAAAACTCAATTACAAAGATTTTTAGGAAGTTTAAATTATATTTCTTCATACTATAAAAATCTAGCACAAGACACTAGTATATTATATGATAGATTAAAAGATCATCCAAGTCCATGGACTATTAACCATACAAACATGGTAAAAAAGATAAAAGAAAAGGTCAAAATATTACCATGTTTAATGTTAGCAAATCCTAATTGGGAAAAAATAGTGGAAACAGATGCCTCAGATATAGGATACAGAGGTATATTAAAACAAATATGTCCAATCACTAAAAAAGAATTTTTAGTTAGATTTTATTCAGGTAAATGGACAAATAGTCAGAAGAATTATTCAACTATTGTTAAAGAAATATTAGCAATACTAAAATGTGTTCTGAAGTTTCAAGATGATTTATATAATCAGAAATTTAAAGTTTTTACTGATTGCAAATCAGCCCCTTATATGTTTAAAAAAGATTTTAAGCATGATGTTTCTAAACAAATGTTTGCAAGATGGCAGGCTCATTTGAGTCCTTTTGATATAGAAATAATGTATAAAAAGGGGGAAGAAAATAGTCTTCCAGATTTCTTAACAAGGGAACATTTATCATGATACTAATCCCAGACATTTTCTTTTACAGAATGCATTTCCCTGATAGGGGAAGAGGCCCATATAGGGGCCGTGGAGGCTTTGGAAGGGGTAATAACCCCCGTAGTGGTGATATTCTTGCCCAAATTGGGAAGAAGAAGCTTATAGCTGAGAACATATCAGCATCATTGGGAATGCCTGTGATGCATCCTTTATATAGGGAGCTAAGGAATTATGCTCAGGAGAGCGTGGTTAAACATGTTCAACAGAGCGTGGTTAATAAACCAGGAACCTCTTCTGCTGGAACATCTTCTGCCCAAAGACCAGAAACTTCTTATGCTAGTGTGGCAGAGGAACATGAAGATAATATTGCTTTCTATCAGAGAATAAAACAAGAAGGAATCATATTACTTCTTGAAAATACAGATTTGCAAAGGCAAAGGGACCCATGGATCCTAATCCAAAGGTATCTTGATACAGCATTCTATGCTGTAGAAGCTTATAAATCTAGGCCATACTATGAAGGCATGTTAAAAGCAACAGGGACTTGCGAAATCACACACTTCACCCCCAATAATATTGCTAATATTTATAATTTTAGCAAGATAATAATAAAAAAGATTATATCACCAGAAGAGTGGGCATTATCACCCATGAAGGAAAAAGAATTTACTTCTCCTGAATTGAAAATGGTTTTTAAATACAATTATTGGGATTATATCTCAGCATTAAAAAAGGTATTCTTTTATGAAAATTCACGGAAAAAACATACATGGTTTGTTCGAATAGAAGAGCAAGTATTTCAAAGGCAGATACCAAATTGGTTTTCAGATTGGTGGCTATCATATGGCCCGGAGGTATCAATTTTGCCTCAAGAGTTTAAAGATTTATATAACAAATGGGTAGACATATCCCCAAAGTTGATAGAACTTGAACATATTAAAACTTGGATTAATAACATTGGTCCAATGTATTTTTTCATAAAATTCGCGATCCCATGGATTTATAAATGAGTTCCAAAAACTGGTCATACCGAAAGGCGAGTCCCATGCATAAAAAGAATTGGTTATACCAAGTTCTGGGACAAACTAATGAAGATGGATTATACTACAGGCCAAATGCATGGCACAGAACTATTAAAAGGAATATCCTTGAAATTGATTGAGTATGAAAAGCAAATAGCTCAAGTTCAAAGGGTTCAAAACAGTCCCTTCCAGCATATAATGTAGAGGTTGCAAACGCAACAGAAAGTTTCATCTCAGGAAGACATCATCAAGTTATACTTGAATGAAGTCAAAAAAGACTTGTTCCAGAAAATCAGCAAGGCAAATCAGATACTTCAATGGCCTCCCAATCATCCAAAGGGGAAGAAGATGATTTATTTCAAGATAGTCAAGATCCTTATGATGAAGAAGGAATCGAACAAATATTGGCAGAACTGGGCAAATCAGCTCAACAGAAGGTGAAAGGAAAAGGAAAGGAAGAATAACAGACTCGACAAGCAATAATGATGGACGTCAAGGTAATTATGAAGATGCCCGACAATAAAAAAAATGGAGGACCCAACAGAGCACCAAGTGGAGCACTAAAATTGTGGACCCCAGAAAGCACTCGGGATTTCAAAAATCCGATGTAAATCCTGTTCGGATTTGAAGTTAAAAAATTTGAATCCGTTTTGAGAATAGATTGAAGTCTGTGGCTTCATCTATAAATAGAGTAGTTTAGTTCATTTAGAAAGCACGCACTCACACCTACTACTCTCCTCTCATCTCCAACTCCTCTCATAGCATAGAAACCTTGTAATTTCTTTTTTGTAAATTTCCATAAAGTCAAAAGGAAGGCTTCAATAAAGAAGAAGTTTTCACATTTTGGTTTCCTCACACAGGTACATATACCACCCTTTTTATTTCATATCAGCCTAATGGAAGGCTAAATCTTGTAAGTTAAAACCATGCTTATCTTCATGTCTAATTGCTCATGACTTTCATCCTGAAAAACGAAAGTAAGTAAGTAGATACTAAAAAAAAGTATGGGTTGATTCTACGTTTGGTTCATGTTATGGTTAGTTATGTTTTAAGTAGCATAATAAAGGATTGATCTTAGGGTTAGTCGGTAAAGTCGAGATGGGCGTTGAGGTTTTATTCCCTTGGATGGTTAATTTTTTATAGCAACTTAAAACATAACTATAAATGATCCCTGTTTGAAACATGTGTAGTTTCGACACATACTTTAATTATTACGTTTTACTATTTACTTTTTTACTTTTTACTATTTACTAGATAGATTACTTTTTACTTTTGACTATATCAATACACATGTGTATCTATATACTTGTATATTAGACCATATACTTGTATATCTATATATATATGTGTCTCGATATACAAGTTTTTTATTACTTTCGTATACTACTTACTTTCGTTACTTGAATGGTCTTTTATTCTTTGTTCTTCTTTAATCTCTATCTCATGTCTGAATCAGTAAAATTCCATCGTGCACTTGCAGTGAACAACATCAACAATTTATTCCCATCACTCTCGAGATGGAAAAAGTTCAATACTCATGTTAGGCTAAATTATTTAAAATTCATTCCCGTGTCTGCAAAGTAAATCCACACATTATTCCTCCTAAATCAGATAGCAACAAGAAGGAACTTGGTAAAGACCTATGGTCATGACTAGATTAAGGTGTTCTTCAATAAATCTATGGTTTCATTTAGAATGATTTATTGCACACCATCATCGTCCCAGCCCAACAAACATGGGAGAGGCTCGCAAGCCTTTTTAAATGATAATAAGAATCAATGTGCTCTCTATTTGGAAAATCAATTCAAAGAGATGCACCAAGATAATTTGCCAAATGTCTCTGTTTACTGTCAGGTATTGAATGTTGTTGATGATGAACTCGCTAATGTCAATGCCCCTGTGACAAATCAAAGGTTGGTAATGCAACTCATTGCGGGTCTAAATGAAAACTATGATGGTATTGCTACCATTCTTCAACAAAGTGATCCACTGCCTCAATTTTATAAGGTGTGTTCGAGAATTGTTCTTGAATAAACCCGCAAGGCCAAGCGAGACTCGGTTACCACAGACACATCCGATGTAGCCTTTTGTTCTGGTGATATAGCCTCTCCAAAACAGCAACCCAGCCAGGAACACAAGCCACAATCTGGCCAAATTTTACCAGGGACATAGAGGCTGTAGAATCCCCGATCACAAACCATGGACAACCTTATCCTCGTCCATGGAACTCCCAAAATAAACATGGATATTTTCCACAATGGGCCGACTGGGGGCAGCCACAATGGGCCACTCTTCCATGCCCATATCCTACTACATCTTTAGACTGAACCCCCTTCTCCTCAACCTGGTATTCTGGGCTCTAGACCTCAACAAACATTCAGTGCCCAGGCTGCTCCACCATCCACCTATGTTCCAATTGATATTGAGCAATTCATGAATACGATTTCTTTAAATGTGCCCGACAAAAATTGGTGTTTTGATACAAGAGCAATATCTCGGCATCTCAATGTACACTCTAGTCTTACTCTAACATGTACACTCTTGTCGTATTCATTGTTCTGCTCCATAACGGGCCTAGAGTCTGACATCTTGTAACTCATAAAATTACTGGCAATGAATTCCTACTAGAAGCATCCCCATCCCCGTATTTTGACTTTAAGGAATTCTACAACTCTTTTGTAGATTCAACATTTTGATAAACATCAAAGTGTGAGTCGGACGTACCATTCAATATGTGACCATGACAAATGTAGCCATCATTTGACCATTTATTTCTACGACGAGTTTCCTCCACTGGTTCATCCTCCGTTGGTTATGTCATTAGAGTAGTCAAAACATAGGCCAATTCGAATTGTGAGGAGGAAGTGCGTCTTCTTCTCCCATCTACATAATTCAATACCTTCAAACTTCTATAGTTTCTCAAACTTAGATTTCATGTCTCTACCGATGTCATTTTTTTAACGTATTAACTTTCATTAAAACTCCCAAATAATGTACACCTTTTTTGCTTACATTATCTCCCATCAAAACTATTCAAACTTTACCATAAGCTTAGCATAAATGTTTTTTAAGCTTCAGGTTCATCCAACTTTGACAAACTATACGTTCAAGAATACATTTAATTGTATTTATATCTCTAGTGTTACTATTAGAGAATTTCTCATTCCGCCATTGCCACACTCCATATAAAGTTTCAGTCAATACAATTTTAAGCATTTTAGCCCTTGAACCTTTACTTCTGCATTGTTGAGCCGCACACTCTAGTTATGCATCCTAATTCCCAAGCATCTTGCTCATGTGTAACCAACACAGAACCTCACATCATACCACCTTTATCCCCCTGCACTCAAAAAATATATGTTGAATGAACTCTTCCTCCTCACAAAACATACAACTGCTATCAACAACCAATATGAATTTCATCAATCTATTTTTCATGGCCAAACTTCTATGGAAACTCATCCACCTCACAAATTTAGCTCTTGGTCTTGCTAAATTTCCATTGAACTGTTTGCTCATCCCACATCTGGTTGTTCAGGCCTCAACTTTTCATACACCAAACGAATACTGGCCTTGCTACTCTATTTCTGCTTCTATCATTCATCCATATCATTCACCACAATTCTGCACATGATTAAGTTTTTCACCATCCAAGAACATATAGCTGGAAATTTATATTCATCACATCCTTGCCCTTCATATAATTTGAATGTATCCACTTAATCCACAACCTATCCTTTTTTCTGCACAAATTCCAGAGAATCTTACGCATACACGTCAAGTTCCATCCTGGCAAAGCAATAAGATTCAGTCCACCAGATTTCTTTGATTCACATTTTTTTTCTTAAGAAATAGGTGATTTCCTCATGATCTCCTCACCACAACTCAAAAAAAAGGAATGACACAAAGCTTCAATATGTTTAAGAACTAATTTAGGTAGAGAGGAAATACATATAATAAATAGTTTACAACAGAAAAAATTACCTTTTGAACAAGCTGTAATCTCCCCACACGGCTTAATAGCTTCACACTCCAGTGTTTAACTCTATCCACTATTTTCTCCACCAGTGGTTGCACATTTGCACCGTTAACTTCATACTTGTAAGAGGTACCATTAAATATCAACATGGTAATTATCCTTACTCAAAACAAGTAACTCTTAGAATGGCCGATTTTTATCATCCTCAAAAGTACCAAAATACACTCTGCATTTACTCCTGCTAACCCTTAATCTTGTTGACTCTTCAAATATTTTATAGGCTTTCATCAGAACTTCTACCGATTTCACTTCACCCCCGGATATCTATAAAACATCATCCAAAAACTTTAAACTGATAATCTGCAACAGCTCGCATTTTGGATGAAACTTATGTCCTTAATCCCTGCCAATATCTTGTACACATCTGGTCATATATTTCATAACAATCACAAATAGCAGCGGGGATAAGGAATCCCCTTGCCTCAGTCCTCTTTTGTCCTTTACAATTATAGTGGGATTTTCATTAAAGAAATATTTATAGGATACCTTGGATACACATACAATACCCACTCTACGTACAAACCTTTCAGGAAATCCAATCCCCTTCAGAATCTCCTCAAGCTTCTCCCATTCAACTGTATCTCTGTATATCCATTTGTATAGTGCATCTCGACCTCCATTTTTCGATTGTAAAATTTGATCAACTCATATGAAAGCATTATGTGATCGTGGATACTTCTTCCCGTCACAAAAGGTTTTGGGTTTTCTAGTACAATTTCTTTGATCACTCTGTTGAGCCTATTAGTCAAAACCTTAGAGAGCATCTTATAAAGAGTAGTATTATCTAATTTTGATGATGATTATACTATCTACACATAACTCTTTACTACCATGGCTCTGATACCATCTGTTTAAGAATTCCTCCATAACCAATGTCAGAGGCATTTGTTTCAATGAATTTTCCCCCAATTTGGGTTTGCAAGCATGAGACATGGCAGGGCTTGAACATTTTGAACTGTCTTGATATGAATTTCAAACCATGGTGTGGTAGATTTTTTCAGTCTATCGTATAAGACAGCTGTATCCAAACACATATTTTTATAATAAGCTGAAATATAATTTAGGCTTCCTAGAAATCTTTGTAATTGAGTTCTATCAAGGACTTCAACGGAAAATTTTGAGGCAAACTATATACTCCTCGTAATGGGAGTAATTTTCCTTTGATCAATGATATGACCCAAGAATTTTATTTTTGTTTGGAAAATATTTATTTTTGACTTGGATATAACCAAACAATTTATAGTTATTAATTTTTTAAAAAAATTTAAGATGCTTTATATGCTTATGAATATTCTTTGACAAAAATAAATTATCATCAATGTAGACGATGAAATCACTATAAGGATTAAATATATCATTCATAATATGCTGGAATTCAGAAGGGGCATTTTTTAATCCAAAAGGCATTACGTTCCATTCGTAATGACAAAATGGTACTGTAAAGGCAGTTTTATACATATCCGATTTATTAATCTGAATCTGCCCAAACCCTGATTTCAAGTCAAATTTTGAAAATATATTAGATTGATATAATATATCTAATATTTTTTATTAGGTATTGGGTACCTAATCCATTTTAAAACTTTATTTAATGGTTTATAATTAATAACCAATCTTGGAGTTCCACTCCTGTTCACTATGTTTATTAACATAGAATGCAATGCAACTCCAAGGGGAACTAGAAGGACATATTAGTCCTTTTTCTATTAAATCATAAATTTCCCTTTTACAAATTTCTAAATATTCCTTATTCATTTGACAAGGACTAGCCTTAGTAGGAATATTGTATTCATGAAATATTTTCTTCATAAGGAAGGGAAACAATATGTTTCTTTCTATCCCAGAAAGCATTTGGTAAATCATTGCAAATGGATATTGAAAAATCATGTTCAATATTATTGATCTTATCCTATAATTTAGGACTCTCTAATTGATCAATAAAATTGAAAGTCGTTAATTCTTGTTGCAAATAACATAAATGTTTTTTTTATTTTGCACAAGAGAAAGTATATTTATTTTTTTATAATCTGGAATCCAAGGGAAGGTAATGGTTTTCCCTGATAAGTCCTGAGAAACTCTTCTCATCAATATGTTTTAAAGGTATTAATCCATTTATAAATGGTAACCCAAGAATAATATCATTTGCCAAATTTTTAACTAGAACAAAAGTTTGTTCTACACATACCTTATCATGGCAAATATAGGCACTGGGTAATTTAAAGGAAACTTGTAAATTACCTCCATCGGCACCTGTTATTTTTCGAGTGGTTTTTACGAAATATTTTATTGGAACTAAACCTTCTCGAATGCAGTTTAAATCTGCTCCTGAATCTATAATAGGAACATTTTTGTAGATTGTAGTCTTATCAATTAATAAATTAATTTGGATGATCCATTTGTGTTTGGAATGAAATTTTATCGTTCCCATGAATTCATTTTCTTTCATTGGATAAGAGGTGGAAGGTATATCAGAGGTATTACTCACTCATCTTGACTTAAGGATTATAATCCTATTTTCTAGAATAATTTGTTGATTTTGAAGTAAAGAGACTTCATTTTTGAGATCATTGATCCCTATTTTTAACTCTTAATTAATGATAGGGCCGTTCTGACTCCTTTCCCTTTGTAGTTCTTCTATAATAGCTAAGAAATTATAAGGAGGATCAATTCTTGTTTTAATTTTTGAAGGAATCCTATCGGGTTTTTCCTTCTCCTGAACTTTGAATAAAGCTTCAAGGAATTTCATTTTTGAGCTTTATCTTGGATATTTTCCAGAAGCTCATTATCTTCTTCAACATTTATAACATTGATGTTGAAATCAGAAAATTGTAATTGGAGTTTAAAAAACTCATCATCTCTTTCTTCTTTACTCTTGATAACTTGACAATTATCTTTCGATGAGCAAGCACGGAGATTTTCTTCTTCTTCTGTAAAAGAAGAATAAATATCCTCATAATCGGAGGAGCTTATGAGTTCCTCAGAATTATCAGAATTTTCCGATGAGGCAATCATTTCTAATAATTCATTTTAATTTTTTTCATCTTTGTTTAAAGATCTAAGTTTATCCTTATTTTTATCACACCTATATGCATAATGTCCGTTTTCACCACAAGCATAGCAAGGGGGTGAATTTTTCTATCTTTTAAGGATATAACCTTTTCTTGCATTTTTTTTGCTCTTTTCTTTTCAACATATTTTTTATAAGAATCATATTTGTATTTCTTATAATACTCCATTTTATGGGGTTTTCTGTATATCTCCTCTTTTTTACTATTGGCTGAGAGGATGGTTGATCAAAAGCAAATTGTTGGCAGCATTCTCCTAATTAAGTGTTTTCTAGCAACCTTAATTTTTTTGTAATTTTAAATATTTACAGAGAGCTAAACCTTCTTCTATGCATTTTCCTATTAATTTTCCATAGGAGTAAAGATCCCATTGGATCTGGGAACTTCTAGATTCTCTTCTTAAAATTTTCTTAATCTTTTCAACGAAAAGAGAGGGAAGTTCATCGAGGAATCTGGCCTTCCAGAAACTACTATTAGCTTCTGGGATGTTTAAAACTCTGCTGAGAAAGACATCCTTATACCATCTACAAGATATAAGGTAGGACATAATGTGGTTTTGTAACAGAGTTTGACCATTATCATAATTAGTAGAATAACTTCCAGCAAAATGCTCTAATAATGCTAATACTAAAGTAAAAACAACATTAGATTTCACTTCATTGCCCCCCTGTTTAAAAGAATTAAGGATTGAAGCTTTCTGGTTCTAGGTGAGATAATAATCCCACCAAGCTTTAAGCTGACCAGTACGACCAGCAATGATCATTTACAGAGTATGTGCATCACTCTGGTTATTGCCTCTT
>JAULKK010000010.1:8623307-8637012 GCA_032355705.1 Rubia peregrina
GGCTATGACCGGTTTGGGTACCATTCTGGAACATAAATGTAAATTCGGGTACCATAATGACGTATTTTTAAAATTTGGGTACCAAACTGTGAATTTTGATTAAAAGTGGGTACCATATGGGACAATTACTCTATATTTAAAAACATAAATATCTCATTGTAATGTATATATACTAACTCCGTCCCACCATTAATGACATATTTTATTTTCACGGTGTTCAATGATCATGTTCGACCGTCAATAACTCTAGCTACATGTAACAATTTCACATAAAATATTGATATTTAGAAAATAGATGTTAAGACGAATCTAACAATACTTCACATGATATTTTTATTATAAATATATTAACATATATTTAGGGTCAAAGTTTTTCAAATTTGACTTTGAAAAAATAAATGTGCCATAATGGGGTCAAAGTTTTTCAAATTTGACTTTGAAAAAGTAAATGTGTCAATAATGGTGGGACATAGGGTGTGTGTGTATATATATATATATTACTGGAGAAAATCCAAAGAAACACATAATCTAAAATAATAAAAATGTTTGATTTTTTATACAATGATAGAGTACGTTTGACACAAATATGTATACATATTTTTTTATTTTTTTAATCTATGACAAAGTATTGTTTTAGACCGACTAACTATTAAATAGGAATATTTTATAACTAGTGAGACTAATAAAGTCATTTGATATTTACTTTTATTTTATTGCAATGCAATACATATAAGTATGATAATTTTTTAAAATGAATCTCAACATATAAATAACTACTTTTTAAATAATTTGAATGAAATATTTTAAAAATAATCAAAATTTATTGTATTCAATATTTAACGTTTTCTAACTAACTTAATTATTTTAGGGAATTATACAAATATAACCCTATATAATGGAGAATGTGCAGATATAACCCTGAGTTAATTTTTAGTCCAAATATAACCCTGACTATTGAATGAAAGTGCAGATATAACCTTCTGATGCTATTTCCGGCATTGACTTACCTTTTCCGACAGTTGACCTATGTATAAAGATCATATTACCCTTTGACTTATTAACTGAAATGTAATTGTCAATTTTGCCCTTATTAATTGGCTTATTTTTTAATTTTTTTGAAAAATATTAATTGGCTTATTTGACCTATATTGTTTTGCTTATTTCAAGAGCAGATCTGCACCACCGGCCGCCACCTCCGCCACCTCCCGCCGCCACCTCCGCACCGGCCACCGGCGAATCCTCCGCCGCCAAGCTCATCCACCGCCCCCCTTCTCCTCTCGCTCCACCACCGCCGACGAGTGATTGCCGAGCGAACCCTAACCCTGAAGATCATCCGCCGCCGACGAGTGCAACCTTGAAGATCATCCGCCGCCGACGAGTGCTTGCCCTCTCGTCGCCACCATAACCTCAAGCCCATCCGCCGCCGACGAGCGAACCCTCAAGCCCATCCGCCGCCGACGAGCGAACCCTAACCCCAAGCTTATCTGCCGCCGACGAGCGAGTGAACCCTAACCCCAAGCTCATCCGCCGCCGACGAGAGAACCCTAACCCCAGGCTCATCCCACCCCTCTGCTCCGACGAATATAACCCGAGCAACAAACCCGTCCGTCGGTCGATAACCTTAGCTTTGCAGGGGCCGTCCTCCGGCAATCGAATCGAGCTCTATTGCTTCGATAACCTTCCTCCGGCAATCGAATCGAGGGAAAGCACCACCGTCACTTAACCCTAGCCCCAAGAGGACCTTCGCCGCTCAGACCCCAGCGCCGCTCAGCCAAGCGCCGGGAATCGAGAGAATCGGGACAAGAAGAAGAGAATTGAGAAACATAGATGCAAAGGAGGAGAAGAAGACCATGGGTAAAACGGACCAACCAATTTTTTTGTTTTATTTTTAAGACCAGGAGTAAATTAGAATTTTCACCAAAATACGGTATCCAATTGCCTGAAAAAGTTATATTTGCACTTTATATCATTATGTAGGGTTATATTTACACTTTCAATTATCGCAGGGTTATATATGCATTTTCATCAATTATGTAGGGTTATATATGCACTTGGCTCTAAATATTAAATAGCCTAAGCACTGATAAAGAAACATCTTTGGAAATATTCTATATCTTTATTATAGCTTTAAGTATTCCAAAGTACGACTACAATTTTTTTTTACTTAAATTTTTAAATTAGACATTGAGAAAGGATAGTATTGTCATTAGCACAGTGTTAACAATGAATGACGAGATTTAAAGTGTACAAATGTGATGAATACTCGGGTTGGTTACAAAAATAAGAGGCTGCAATGAGTTTCCCAACTGAAACATCGACTCGGAAGGAACAGACTCCTTCATCTTCTCAAATGTGTATATATACGATTATATCACTTGGTTGAATCACGTAAAAAATACAAAAAATTTATTTAAAAAAACCCTCAACAAAATTACACACTTATAAGACACTACTGCTACTAGTAAAAACTGTAAATTAATTTTTTTTTTATCAGTCAAATAAGCCATGCAGTTTCTAACCGAACGTCCGCAACACTGAAAGAGGAGAAATAGAGCGTATAAATCTGATTTTCATCACATATATACACCTAGGGTTTGTCTTTAGCGGTGACTTGCTGTGCAGTTTTTGAGTGAGCAGCTATGGCGGAAAAAGGCATCAGTTTGGAGGAGATTAAGAATGAGAACGTTGATCTGGTAATTTCTCCCTTTCTATTTCATGTATTTTTGTGACTCTGATGTTTAATTACCAGTCGATTTCGAGCCTGCTGAAATGAATTCATGCATGATTATTCGACGTTGTGAATCAGAGTGGTTTTCACTGGATCACTGATAGAATTGCTAGTGTGATGACTGATGAGGTTATCGGGTTATACGTCGGCTTGATTTCACTGTATTGTTTGATATAATTGATGTATTTAACCTAATATATATGGATGCGACCTTTAATTCGTAGTTTATTTCGTGTCTGATGTGGTTGATTTGGTGCTGAAATGAATATGATGAATAGTATTCCGGTTTTTCCTCTTGCATGACTGATATTATGTTGATTTGTGTCGATATTGATGAATCTGATGTGTTCGATCTGGCTATTGTTTGACTAGATGTGTTTTTTGGGATGTGATAGGAGCGGATTCCAGTTGCGGATGTGTTCGATCAGCTGCAGTGCTCCAAGGAAGGATTGTCATCCGAGGAAGCAGCGAAGAGGCTCGAGAGATTCGGCCCCAACAAGCTTGAGGAGAAAAAGGCAAAGCAAATCACTGAGATTTTGTTCTGTTTCTCATGAATTTAGTTAAATACTATGTTTGATTCATTGATGTTCCTGAAATGACCAGGAGAGCAAACTCCTGAAATTCTTGGGTTTCATGTGGAATCCCCTCTCATGGGTGATGGAAGCAGCTGCAATCATTGCTATCGTCTTGGCTAATGGAGATGTATGTAAACTCATTTCTTATATTTTGAAATCTGAAGTTTTGATGGAATCTTTTGGTTAATGTTTGTGCAAAATGTGTCGATTTTTCAGGGAAGGCCCCCGGATTGGCAGGATTTCGTCGGAATCACTGTTCTTCTGGTCATCAACTCCACCATCAGCTTCATCGAAGAGAACAACGCGGGCAACGCTGCGGCGGCGCTCATGGCTGGCCTCGCACCCAAAACTAAGGTACTTTCGGAGCCACTCCCGTTCGGAGAGTTTCAGTAGTCGATTTTATAGTTCTCAAAGAGCAGAATCCAAAAACCTACATGTTTTGTGTAGGTGCTGAGGGATAACAGATGGAGTGAGCAGGAAGCATCGATTCTCGTCCCGGGAGATATCATCAGCATCAAGCTGGGAGATATCGTCCCGGCCGATGCTCGTCTCCTCGAAGGCGATCCCCTCAAGATCGATCAATCTGCCCTCACCGGCGAATCCTTGCCCGTGACAAAGAACCCTTCCGACGAGGTCTTCTCCGGCTCCACCTGTAAGCAAGGAGAGATCGAGGCGGTTGTGATCGCCACTGGAATCAACACCTTCTTCGGAAAGGCTGCTCACCTCGTTGACAGCACGAACTCCGTTGGACATTTCCAGAAGGTATTGCCATTTCCAGCATTCATATCCGGTTACCTTTATGCAATGTAATTGAAAACGAGCAATTGCTCCAAAATCTGTATTGGTCTTTATATTGCGCACTTGTATTTTGATTGTGTGTTGACAGCAACCTGGCTGTGTACGACGTACATGAAACGTTGCAAATTTTCTAACCTGCATTGGATGATACATGTATTCAGGTTTTGACAGCCATTGGAAACTTCTGCATCTGTTCCATCGCCATCGGAATATTCATCGAGCTGATCGTGATGTACCCGATTCAGAAGCGTAAGTACAGAGATGGGATCGATAACCTCCTGGTCCTCCTCATCGGGGGCATCCCGATCGCCATGCCAACGGTGCTCTCCGTCACCATGGCTATCGGATCCCACAGGCTGTCGCAGCAAGGCGCCATCACCAAGAGGATGACCGCCATTGAAGAGATGGCTGGCATGGATGTCCTCTGCAGCGACAAGACTGGAACCCTCACTCTCAACAAGCTCACAGTGGACAGAAACCTGGTTGAGGTGTTCACGAAAGATGTCGATAAGGACACTCTGATCCTCCTCGGAGCTAGAGCTTCTAGGGTGGAGAATCAGGACGCGATCGACGCGTGCATTGTTGGAATGCTGGCTGATCCGAAAGAGGTATCCTCAGTTCATATTGTTGTGTTAAGAACATAACACAAAATAAGTTAGTTTTGCTTACAAGCACAGCTCTACCAAACATGTTAGATTTTTTTTACTAATTCCATGTTTGATGCCCAATTTTGTGCTCTCCAGGCTAGGGCAGGGATCACAGAGGTGCATTTTCTTCCCTTCAATCCTGTTGACAAACGTACGGCTATTACTTACATTGATGCCAGTGGCAATTGGCACAGAGTCAGCAAAGGTGCTCCAGAACAGGTATTATTACATTACAAGAATCCTATTTAGCTTCTTACTCAGTTTATCGAGCTCAACTCGCAATCTCTTACGCGTTTCCAGATCGTTGAGCTATGCAAAGTGAAGGAAGATATGAAGAAAAAGGTCCACGACATCATCGACAAGTTTGCTGACAGAGGCCTTCGCTCTCTTGCGGTCGCTTCACAGGTTAGTTTCAAACATTGCCACCTTCAATGGAAAAATGAGTTTACATTTAAGATCTCATGTCCAAGATACTTAGCAGATGTGGCTTTGTTTGTTTCGCAGACGGTCCCAGAGAAGACTAAGGAGAGCCCCGGAGGACCGTGGGTGTTCGTCGGCCTGTTGCCTCTCTTCGATCCTCCGAGGCACGACAGTGGGGAGACAATCAAACGTGCGTTGCACCTCGGAGTCAATGTGAAGATGATCACCGGTGATCAGCTCGCGATAGGCAAGGAAACCGGGAGGAGGCTTGGCATGGGGACCAACATGTACCCTTCCTCGTCTCTCCTAGGCGAGCACAAGGATGAGGCCATTGCCAACATTCCCATCGAGGAGCTGATCGAGAAGGCGGATGGGTTTGCCGGGGTGTTCCCGGAGCACAAGTACGAGATTGTGAAGAAGCTGCAAGAGAGGAAGCACATCTGTGGGATGACTGGAGATGGTGTGAACGATGCCCCGGCCTTGAAGAAGGCAGATATCGGGATCGCAGTGGCTGATGCCACGGATGCTGCCCGGGGAGCCTCGGACATTGTTCTGACTGAGCCTGGATTGAGTGTGATCATCAGCGCTGTCCTGACGAGTAGGGCTATTTTCCAGAGGATGAAGAACTACACTATCTACGCTGTTTCGATCACGATTAGGATTGTCCTCGGATTCATGCTCATTGCATTGATCTGGAAGTTTGATTTCTCTCCTTTCATGGTTCTGATCATCGCTGTTCTCAACGATGGAACCATCATGACAATCTCGAAAGACAAGGTAGTACCATCTCCAATGCCTGATTCATGGAAGCTGAAGGAGATCTTCGCAACCGGAGTTGTTCTGGGAACTTACCTTGCCATAATGACAGTCATCTTCTTCTGGGCAATCTATCAATCAACTTTCTTCACGGTGAGGAACACAAACGCGATCCTGATCCCCATGAGCCTCCCAGTTAAGTAAACTGACCTTGTTTTTGTTTTTACAGGATCATTTCGGAGTGAAGCACATCGGGGAGAACGTGCACGAGCTAAATGCAGCATTGTACCTTCAAGTGAGCATTGTGAGCCAGGCGCTGATCTTCGTCACTCGCTCTAGGAGCTGGTCCTTCATAGAGCGCCCCGGCCTTCTCCTCCTGTTTGCGTTCTTTGTCGCGCAGCTGATAGCCACTCTGATCGCTGTTTACGCGAACTGGGAGTTCGCCAGAATCCATGGAATCGGATGGGGATGGGCGGGAGTCATCTGGCTCTACAGCATCATCTTCTACATCCCTCTTGACATCTTCAAATTTGCCATCCGATACTTCCTCAGTGGCAAGGCCTGGGACAACATGCTCCAGAACAAGGTCATAGATTCAAACATCACTTCATTGACACACTCCTAAAAACTGTTGGAACATCAGATACTAATGTTTCTTTTCTTTTCCTTGTAGACTGCATTCACGACCAAGAAGGACTACGGAAGGGGAGAGAGGGAAGCGCAGTGGGCACTGGCACAGCGCACACTCCGCGGCCTCCATCCTCCAGAGACCTCGGAGCTGTTTAACGACAAGAACAACTACCAGGAGCTGTCGGAAATTGCTGAGCAAGCAAAGAGACGGGCTGAAGTAGCAAGGCAAAAACCCTTCTTCAGTATTCCTAGCACTCGATGAACCGTATTCCCATGTCAATTCTAACACTTGTGGGGTGTGTGTGTGTGTGTGTGTGTGTGTTACAGGCTAAGGGAGCTGCACACGCTGAAGGGGCACGTCGAGTCAGTGGTGAGGCTCAAGGGTCTGGACATTGAGACAATCCAGCAGCACTACACGGTGTGAGATGAAGACGACGATGAGTGAGATTATGAGCAGAACAAACATTTTGTGTCCGGTTTTCATCTCCGTTCAGACATTCTCGTTGCTCTTGTTATTGCTATTTGGTAGTTTGAGCTCCCCCTGCAAGAAGATGTCAGGGAGAAGAATAAAAATCAGGAAATTGCCTGAATTTCCTTGTCATTTTTGTTTTCTGTTTAATGGAGATGATGTTATAATGGAAGGCTCGGACGAGCCTCATATTAGGATTCAACAAAGATGCTTCTATTAGGCCTTTGATGCCTTTTGGCTCTGATTTTTGTTTATTTCAAAGTTCATTTTATTCATCTTTTATTGCTTTTCGTTTTTCCTTCTCTCTTTCCCGTACTGTAAATTACTACTCCAGGAAGCTACTAGACAGAACTCAGAAGGTTAAAAAACCACAACTTTTTGGAAATTTTCTTTTCAAGCCAGCAAAAGTAAGGAAATTAAAGATGTCTGAAGCCAATCCAGATGAATCTAAGTTTCCCAGGCGTAACATTAGCCTCTACATTTTTAAAATCAGATTTACAATTATATACGCACATGATCACATCCGAACTTTCCTACCCTAGAGTTTCCTAACAAAAATGTAATCAAAGAATCACCGACAATCAACGTAGTTGACCACTCACAATGCAGCTTTCAGTGACCCTCCGAGATCAGCAGGGACAAGGGGAATGAACGAGTGCAGGACATCAGTGATCAAGGGCCTGTAGCTTGGTTCTTGTTGCACGCACAGCACAGCAACTGCAGCAACCTACAAAATATAGTACAGCTTTCGACTGAGCCAATGACACTCTAAGACAGGTCTTTATCCGTTTCATAGGTAAATTTCTGTGTGTTAGAGCAAAAACCTGGTATAAGTGCTTGACATCCATCGTGTTTCTGATCACAGGATCGATAATGCCGGGAAGCTTCGACCTGTCAGTCAGCTGAGGCATCGCCTGCTCGAGAAAATTAATCAGAAAAACATTTGTTACCAATTATATGGTGCCACGAGAGTCCTAGGTGAAATTCCTTTAGTTGATAAAACTTGGATTAATTAAGGCAGAAAATACAATTTTCAGTGAGAACTTACCCATGTAACTATGGACTGATGAGTGTCGGAGAGTTTCTCTACTGGTCTTTTTCCAATTAAAAGCTCAAGAAGAATGATGCCAAATGCATAGACATCACTCTTTTCAGTTAATTTACCTAAAAGTAAGCCAAGCAACTTGTGTAAGGAAAACTGTCCTCAATTTAGAGTTCATGCATGGGTTTGTTTCTTAAAACTAAAATACTCGAGAGTCAAGATATAACAACCAAATAAGCTTTTGCATGGAATGGAGGTTTCATTTCAAGAAAATACATCGAAGGTCAAGAATAGCGTATTTCAGTTTAGCAAACATATAATCTCATTCTTTCCATTGCCACCTTCATAGATGAATAGGTAACATTTAAGATTGGCATAAAACAGAATGGCATTTTTAAGGAGCAAGCGATGACAAACAATGGTCCGTCTACTCCATGTGAGTTTGAATAACATTAAAGCAGCATATAATCTACGTAAACAACTAGCAGGCAACCAGATTCTGAGATAAGCTCATAAGAAGATGGATAGTAACTGTAATATTTTGAAAGATTCCCTTTAAGAATAAAGCAAACATAAAAATTGTCTAAAATGGAAATTATAGTTTCAAGATAATTGATGCTGCAGACAATCACTGAAGTTGTTTCAATGTCAATTAGATTGCAGTGGGTAAAAATGTAATAGCATAAACTTTTCAACTTCTAAATAAAAAACTACATTCTCATTCAGTGATAACTTTCAAGAAAAGACAGATGCCTAATGTATGATATTCCATATGAGCTATCCGGAAGAAATTTTTAAAAAAATAGAGAAAAAGATTCAAGCACAATACCCCCTCTGTCCCAGTTCATTTTACTTAATTACTTTTTACAAGTTAAACTTTGTATACTGTGACCGTAAATATAAATTAATCCATATATAATAAAAATATCTTATGAGATATTGTTAGATTCGTCTTTAACATCTATTGTTTAAATATCAATTTTTTATGCGTCATTATTATAAGTAACTAGAGATATTTACAGACAAACATGCTAATTGAAGACCGTGAAAAAGTAAATAAGCAAAATGAAGTGGAACGGAGGGAGTATGTTTCAGTGGGGAGAATAATTAGACAATCATAGCATTAATGAGATTAGAATAGGGCAAATTCACATATATAGAAAGTTGTATCATACCATCTAGCAGGTATTCTGGTGCAACATAACCTAGAGTTCCTGAGAGCTTTACATTTTTCTTGTTAGGGTTCCCTCCACTAATTGCCAGGCCAAAATCTAATATCTGTATGAAAATGGAATTGGTGAGTCAATTGCAAAGATTTATCAAGTTTCTTGAAGTCAAAATCGGAGCGGTCGAACATATCTCAGTTCCCATTTTACCTTTGCATTATAGTTGGAATCCAAAAGGATATTAGAGGATTTTAGATCTCTATGGATCACAGGAGGATTGCAACGCTCATGCAGATATTCTAACCCCCTGGCCAATTGAACGAAAAGGTTATTGTACAGGAGATGCAAACAAGCAAAAATACGAACTTCAGTTGGAAATCTTTGTTTTGAGGTACCTAGCAACATCCAAAGCAATTTTCATCCGCAGATGCCATGTTAAGTTTGATCCACGAGAAGGTCCTTAAGTAAAGAAGAAAGGTAAATTTCAAGCGAAAGAGTACAACACAATCATAACAAAAGAAAATGCAGTTTGCACACTAACACATACTGTAGTATAACTATTGATTTACCATGCAAGTTGAACTCCAGAGAACTATTCTGCATCATCTCATAGACCAAAAATCGCGAGTCTCCGTGACTGGAATATCCCAGAAGAGAAACTATATTCTGATGCCGAATTTTACTCAACAAGGCAACCTCATTCTGCAAGTGAATAACAATATTCTCATAAGAAAATCACAGGAAAATGAGGCCCGGAAATTGGAAGAAACAAAGGAAGATTGAAGAGTAATCTGATTAAGAGTCACCTCAAATTCTCTTTGAGAATCCTGCAATCTAGCGTTGAGACGTTTGACAGCTGCTTGGAAATTGTCGTGGAATTGAGCTTTGTACAGACACCCTAATCCACCTTCACCGATAATATTGTCTTCCTGGAAGTTATTAGTAGCAGCCACAAGCAAGGGATATCCAATAAGAGAAACGGAACCCCTTTTCCCAATTGCTTTCAAAGGAGTTACTTTCTCGAAAATTGGCCCAGCCGGAACCTCCGTGGCAGTAACTGCAAGTGAGATAGAACTCAAATAACTAACAAAAAAGGTCATATAGCAGGACAAAGGAACCTAAAACAAACTCAAAACATGGAAGAAATCATACCTGAGTTCTGCTTCTGACCTTTCTCCGAATCCAAACTCTTCGACTTCTTCATTCTATAGAACCAGAAGCACGTGGCCAGCAATATGATGACGCCAAGGAGCGTAGCAGAAGCAATGAGCGCAGTGAGAATCCTCGTGTTAACGTCCTGATGGTGGGCATCATGAATTGCTGCAGCATCTCCTGTTCAAGAAAAAACATCAAACTTCAGAGAGCATTCTGATGACTAATCATCCATCATCTGAACAGCTAAATTCATTTCAACTCACAACTTCCCTACACAACAATACCCCACTACGCGAGGCTGGCTATACAGATCATAATTTTCCAATAAACTAGCTAAAAGCACTAACACGAGCAACGACAAGAAACCCTTATATTAAAAACACATACTTCACAAGAAAGTGCAGTCACTGTCTAACATGAACAAGAATCCTAGAGCATGATCAAATCCAACCTCCATACAAACACTCTGCAGCATAAAACACTGTTGAAACAGAATCGGAATCAGAATCAGCATTACCATGAGCATCAGATTCCTCCCCAGGAGAAGAGGAGGAGGAGGAGGGCAATACAGGGTCTTTCTCCTTGGGAAGAACAGGGTCGGAAACAGGAGGCTCCGGCTTCACATCAACAGGAAATGCAACTGAAACCGCCAAATTCAAGCTGAAAGCCAAAATGGGCACCATCAAAATCCAGACTTTCTTCATGCTTTCCACTTTTCAGAAAAATCCCAGAAATGTCCCACCAGGTTATCAAAGAAAGGGATGGAAATGGGAGCAAACGGGGGTCCTGTGGAGGTCGGGATTTGAAATTGAATTTTGAAGGTGTATTGGAGTAGTTGGCAGCAAGAAGAAGAGTACAAAAAAATGAGTAGAAAAGCGTATAATTAATCCAACTACAAATTTTGTATCTGTAAACAGACAGACATATCTACTACCAAGAAAAGGGGAAAAGAGCACAGCAATCCTGTGGCGGTTATCAAGTCGTGGTGGATTGTGGAGTCTGAAAAAGTGGAAAAAGTGGGCACTACATTCTTGCTCATGCTCATGCTTTTTTTCTTCTTTTTTTCTTTTTTACTATTTACCTTATCCATCTTTTCTTTTTTTCCATTTATCATTGAACCATAATTTCATCACCACATTCATCAATCCTCTCCATTTTTTAATCTTTAAGGTCATTTCCAGTGGGCTTATTTGATGCTGAATTTAATTTATTCTTACTGGATTGAATTTTTTGATAGTTCATTTGTTTAAAAAAGGAAAAGAATGATGCTCAAAATGATGTTGTACTCGTAACATGTTTTACTTTTGGATTTATTACTCAATCAGTGATTACCGAGTAATTAAATAAATTTGTATTTATTAATTTTTTATTTAATGTTGAGTTTATATATGCTATATTTAGCTTATTAATAATGAATTTAGTTTGTTTTTGTTGAAATGTGTTAAATTAAAATCTAATTAGACATGGCCTAATTTATAATACTCCTACCGTCCTAAAAAATGACGTAGTTTAACTTTAATAATAGGATGCATCACTATTTAACTATTACTATGTTTATTTAAGTGTAAAAAATTATTTAAAATAATTACTTTAAAAATATTTATAACAAATTCAATGATGTATTACATGATAATAGAATGAAATGATAGAAATTGGATACTTAAAAAGTCAACTAGTATATATTTTTGTTGGGATGGAAATATAAATTTCAGGTATTTTAAGAAATATTATACTTCCTCCGTCCCAACTCAAATTGCACAACAATCATTATTACGCTCTTCGAGAAACATGTTTAACCGTTAATATCTCTACCTACGTATAATAACGGTAAATAAAAAGTTCATATTTGAAAACTAATTGTTACGACGAATTGAACAATATCATATATGATAATATTATTATTTATATATCTATTCAAATATGTGGTCAAAGTTAGACACTGAATAGTGACATAAAGTGAAGTAGGTAATTTAAACTGGGACGTAAGGAGTATTATATATTAACACCATCGTCATCTATTTCTTCTTCTTTTTTGTTTAATTTTCATAATATTAGAGATAGATTACCAAAGTATTATTCGTCAATAACACCTCAAATGTAAATGAGGTTATGAAACGTGATTGTAACTCCAATATGAAAATTTTCCACTTTTCCTTCATTCATTCAAGACATCACATAAAAAATATGGCATCTCTGCTTCAAATTGTTTAATGCTCTTTTCATGATAGTTTGTAGTAAAAAAGTGTCGATAATTAAATTGTTCCAATATTACTTTAGATTTCTATTTCTTCTATAGTACATGACACATTGTATTTATATCTATAAAAAGAGCAAAATATCATTTCGTATTTGGATATTCTGAATCCACCAACTAATATTTTTATGTATCTTAAAATAAAATTAGTTAAGAAATCAAACTAAATTACTCTATGTTTCAATCCAATCTGCAATTTAATAACTCACTTAGTTAAAATTGCTTAACTTTGACCTCAAAATTGAATTGATAAATAAGTTGATTAAGATATTGTTACATGTGATATTGTTAGATTCGTAATAACATGTATTTTTTTAAATATCACATTTTCATAAATTGTATTTACACAATTTTTTTATATCAATGATCAAACTTTTTTTTAGTCAACTGACGAAAAACAAAGTGTGTAGAATTGATTGGGACAAAGTGTGAAGTATGTAAATTTGTTGCATTTATATAACGTAAATGGTAGTAAAAATTAATGTTTAATCAAGCTAAAAAATCTTTCCGTATGATGGTATCATGAGCATTTCTTTCACATCCTACAAATATATAATGTCCTATTTTACAAAATGTGATTATTTAAATCACTTAAACTTTATTGGTTAATAATGTGACATGACATTATTATAAGGACCGGAGAACACTTCTTTCAATTTATTATTTATTTATTCAAATAACCGCTCAAGTCCAATGCACTTCTCATTTTAGCGTTTTAAAGGTCAATATGATTTTAATTATAACTTTATTAATTTTGTCATTATGTGATTTTATTGTCCAATATCAACTCAAATCAACATCAGCATAGTGGATAATGTAACAAAATTTAAATATTAAATAAATATTTTAATTTATTTCAGTTGAATATATTTATGTTTAGAGATCTTCTATGTATATTTAAATTTAATTCGATCATTTCACTTTATTATATTTATATTAACTCAAGAGTGAATTATATAATGGGTACCCAGCTTATTAGAAAGTCGCATATATATATATATATATGCCTACATACATATATAAAAAAAAATTATCCATTTTGATTACTCATCTTTACGTTTACGT
>JAULKK010000010.1:8709375-8720718 GCA_032355705.1 Rubia peregrina
TTTCATCTTATTCTGTAATCTCACAAATTGATTCCATTTGAGGAAATCATCTTTTCAGGGTTTGAGGAGCCTAATAAATATCTTCCCACCAATGGTGGTTTAAATTTTAAAAAAAAGAGGGGGAGAAAAGTACACGGACCTCTGGATTTGACCTATGCTTTTAACAATTTTATAGATTTTTGAGAAAAGTTCTTATGTCTCTATTTGACAAAAATGTGCTTATAAGCAAAATTAATTTATTTTAAAAGTAGGGATAGACCAGTTCTCTTTTTCCTCCAAAAATAATTTTTGCTTTCAAAATAAACTATTTTTAGTACTTTACCAAATATTAAAAGGTGTTTTGCTTATAAGCAAAGCAGCTTATAAGTCCTCCCAAACAGAGCCTATATAACTCTATATAAATCACATAAGTACCAATATAATCTTCTGGTAATTGAAAGTGCCAACATAACCCTAGATAATAGGTGAAATCACAAAAATACCCTTTCCGACAACTTTTAACTGGAATTTTGTGAAAATACTTTTTTCACCCTTCTGAAAATTTTAAAAAACTGGAAAAATGGAAATGACGTTATTGCCCTTAGTAGCATTGATACCCCCAATTATTGTCGCCAGACCACCGTTGCGCCGCTACCGGATTAGGTAGGGTAATATCAACACATTATGAAAATATATAGGGATAAATTAGCACATTCCTAAAACTTATAGGGTCATATCAGCACATTCATAAAAAAATGTATGGTTATTTTTGTCATTTTAGGGGGGGGTCAATGGTCGGTAAAGCACGAATGTCCACCTAAGGGTTATATTGGCACTTGCATCAACTTGTTGAAAGATATGTCTCACATCGGTTTCTTACAAAAGATAATGACTTACATATAAGGTTTTGGGTCACCTCCACCTAGTACCAATTGGTTTTAAAAATGGAAGCCCAAGATACCTCTAAATTTAACATGGTATAAGAGCTCAGGTTGGGTTATTGGGCCGATGTGTGGATCCCCTTTAATTTGGTCCGATGTGGGCCGTGGAGTGTTTCCACGTTGGCACTTGAGGAAGCGTGTTGAAAGATATGTCTCACATTGGTTTCTTACAAAGATAATGACTTACATATAAGGTCTTGGGTCACCTCCACTTGGTACCAATTGGTTTTAAGATGGAAGTCCAAGATACATCTAATTTAACACAACTAGTTAGAGTTGTTTTTGTAATTTTATTATTTGAATGTTATATTGACTATTTCAAAAAAAAGAAGTTATATTGATACTTTCGCAATATATATAGGATTATATTTGTATATTAATTTTCTATCCATATATTACCCAACTTATCCCTTCTTTATTTTTTAACTACTCATTTAACTCACAAGCAACTGTTTTATTCATATCCAAATGAGTATATAATCGAACAATCTATTTTACTTGCAGGCTGCAAATTCATTTTACCACTCTAACTAGTAATTAGTATGCATGTTAATACGATCTGCACACGGAATGAAGAGTCCGTCTCTTAAAAGACGATCTTTCCATAACTTATGGAATGACCAAGGTTAAAACTGTAAATGTGAAGAAATCAAAATAAAATTTTCGGGTTGTATTAATCGGGTCATAAATCTATCACTCATAAATGTTGCATAATAAATTTTTAATATTGAAACTAAAACGTTTTACATTTCTATAATTTTAATCCAATCTCATCTTTCCATATAGCTATGAAAAGACAATCTTTCCCAATACTTCCCGGAATGAATGTTGAAATGTGACAAAAATGAGAGAAAACTGCAATGTAGGACGGCCATACAACACCCAAGAACCTTCCCCATTCCCACAACAGCCGTTTCACAATATTCCTTCATAAAGCATTGACAGTAAAGCATTCAACCGAAGCAGTATAATTACAGCCGTAACTGATAAAGATTAGCCGTTTTGTTATGCGCTTGACGTTTTCTCATGAAAGACTCCAAAACGCGGAGGTTCGATAAGTCCAGAAAGCGTATAGTACACTGTACACGTGTTTCCATATATATTGCTGCTGCTAACTTAACTTGTAGCAACATGCAAAATGCCCTCATTTGATTCTGCATTTCCCTTTCCTTGAAGATCAGATTTTGTTTTTCTCCAGTTTAAAGGGATTTTTCCCTATTTAATTCTCACCCGCAATTCATATTCTATTGCAATTCAAATTCAGAGCACCATGTTTTCCGGCAAGCCGTTTTCTTGCACTGTCTTTCTGGCCATTTCTGTGTTGCTGTTGGGTTTTTTCGCGGCAGCAACTTCTGGGGATGTGAAAAGCTTTCCGGGCAATGCGATTTCGGGTAAAAGATTGAATCTTTATGTGTAATTTTGTCTTCCCGTACTGCATTCGTGTGTTCTTTTCTGATTTTTTGGGGAATTTTGAACATGGTTATTAGGTGGGGTTAAGGAGGCAGAGTACGAGGTTAATTGGCCTAGTGTTAGGACTGAGAGGTTTGTTTTAGAGGCTGACAATTCCTCCCTGAAATTGGCTGCTGAGAGAACTCGCCGGAAAGATCCACTGGAAAACTTGAGATACTACACTGGTGGATGGAATATCAGTGACAAACATTACTTCGCTGTAAGTTTTTTCTTTTTTACCCTGACCCTTGTTTGCCTTGTTTTTGCTTTAGATTATACTAATTGATTTAACTTTAGGGATATGGTTGACAATGTGTAGTTTTTGGGGGTTATTTTTATGTATGAGGCTTAGTCTTGTATGATTTTCAATCACATGATTTGTCATTTTGTTTTTCGGGCTCTGTCTGATTGCAGATGTTCTTGTATTAAAGAATTAGTAAAAGTGCAGATAGGAGTTTTGTGGCAAAAGTCTTCTTCACAGCCTGTCTAATGTAATCCCAAAATTAGTGTTATCTTAGTGAGCATTACTGTGAATACTTCAATTTTTAAGAGACATATTCAATACATGTATTAAATCTTGTGAGAAAATAATAATGGCTGATGGAAGAAGAACATGGTGTGTATTAAATAAGTTCCCTTATAACTACATCTTTCACCGATACATGTGAATTAGTCTTTCTTGTCTTGTTTGATAATGTGTGTAATGTCTCTTTTTCTACAAAATTTGGAATCTTGCATAAAAATTGACTGTATGTTTAACTGTTACATGTTAGATGTTCCATTAATGCTAATGGTTAATTATTATGGTAAGCGTAGTACGTTGCAAGCTCCCCATGTGATTAAGTTGACTTTGGTTCTTTCGAATTGAGTCTTATTCTAAGTTCTGAATCTTTCTTCTTCTTTGCATCTGCTGCTAATTCAGTTTTAATTAATGACACCGACAACCTTGCTTTTATTTCAGTCTGCAGCTTTCACTGCTGCTCCTCTGCTTGTAGTAGCTGCAATCTGGTTTATCGCAACTGGACTCTGCTTGCTTTTAACCTGTCTATGTTTCTGCTGCTGCCGAGGAAGTGATTATGGCTATTCTCGAACAGCTTATGCACTTTCGCTCATCTTACTCTCATTGTTTACGGTTGGAGCAATGTAAAGTCTCTTCTTCTCTTTGTTGTATGCCTACTTTTGGATTATTACAAGTGCTTAGCATGACGTTTCCTTTCATGCATCAGCATCGGTTCTATTGTTCTGTATACTGGACAAGGAAAATTCCACGATAGCTCGTCAGACATGTTGGATTATGTTGTGGGACAATCAGATTCGACTGTTGACAATCTGAGGAATGTGTCAGATTACCTTCTTGCTGCCAAGAACATTCAGATAGACAACATCTTCTTACCAGCAGATCTCCAGAAACGCATTGACCAGGTCGATGGAAAGATCAACTCCGCAGCAGATACTCTTGAAAGTGAAACTGCGAAAAATAAACATCATATTGTGGACATTCTGGACACTGTGTGAGTATGCTCTTTTCGCGATTGTGATTTTGTTAGTCCATGTGTTTGTATAAGTGGCTCTATGACACGTGCATTCTGCAGGAGGAAGATTCTAATCGTAGTTTCTGCTGTAATGCTTGTTGTGGCACTCCTTGGATTTTGTAAGCATTCTGAGCTTTTTAATCGTCTCTACATTACTGTTCATTGTGTTGAAATCCTCACTTCAACTTTTGTACTTCTCGGGGCAGTATTCTCTATCCTCGGCTGGCAGGGTCTCGTTCACATGTAAGTTTGATCTGCCGTACACAATTCTCCTTCCCAGTATGTATTCAATTGAGGTTTCTCATCTTGAAACTTTTCTGACTTGTGGCAGCCTGGTCTTCTTCGGGTGGATTTTGGTCGCGGTCACATTTATCTTGTCCGGTGTCTTTCTCGCTCTTTACAAGTAAGCTTTACTCAACTCAACTTTCTAGTCTATACCAGCTTGAAAGCATATTGACGTTGTCTACAATTGAAATGCTTATTTTCCTAGTTAGCATTAGCCTCATACAAGAAGTTGAATCTAAGTACAGTTTGAGAGTCATAAAGCTTACAAATCGTCTTTCCGTGTCTAGCGTTACTGGTGATACTTGTGTTGCAATGGATCAATGGGTAAAGAACCCTACCGCACATACAGCATTAGACGATATCCTTCCTTGTGTGGATCCTTCAACTGCTCAAGAAACACTGTCCCAGAGCAAAAATGTCACTTTCCAAATGGTGGGGGTGGTCAATGGAATCATCAGCAATGTGGCCAACCGTGATTTACCTCCATCTGCCGGACCTTTATATTACAATCAGTCCGGCCCTCCGGTTCCCATTCTCTGCAACCCCTTCAATCCAGACAACACAGACCGGAAATGCACAGCTGGCGAAGTGGAGTTAGCTGACGCCACTCAGGTAAACTTGATATTCACATTCTAGTCTTCTTTAAGTTTGCGATTGGCACTGAAATGTCAAGACTCCTCACAGGTATGGAAAGGCTACGTGTGCCAAGTCTCGGGAAGCAACTGCACGACAGTAGGCCGGCTAACTCCCTCAATGTACGAGCAGATGTCTTCAGCCGTTAACGTGAGCTACGGTCTGTATCACTACGGTCCCTTCCTCACCGACCTCCTGGACTGCACCTTTGTGCGCGACACGTTCACTGCCATAAAGAGAGATCACTGCGACGAGCTTCAAAGATACAGCGATTGGGTACACATCGGTTTGGCACTGGTTGCATCCGCGGTGGCACTGTCATTGATCTTTTGGGTGGTTTACGCTAGGGAACGACGCCATAGGAGGTATACGAAGCTGGCGGATGCAAGATCTCTGCAGCAAGACTCGTTCGAGAGCAAAGGGCAACGTTGAAGCTGTTCTATGATTGTTTTACTATTATGTATATAGTATTAGTAGAAGTAGTGTCTATGATTGCAGGAGTTGAAGATCAGTGCATATTGTTTGAGTTTTTTTTAATGTATGTTTTAACTGTGTTCTTGTCTAGATCAGTAATAGTAAGACACAGAAGATAAGGACTCTATTTGGTAGAGCTTATAAACAAAACATTTTATAGTGTTTGTTAAAAATGCTAAAAAAATAGATTATTTTGAAAGCACAATATATTTTTGGGGGAAAAGCAGAAGCTAGTCTCCCCATGCTTTCAAAATAAATCAGTTTTTCTTAAAAGCACGACTCTGTCAAACAAACCTAAAGTGCCATAGATAGAAAATTGAGTATACTTTTTTTTAAACAAATAGTATGACCCTTCTCATTAAGATATATATAAATTGTTTACAATTTTGGTAATAAATTAGTACTGCTTCTAGTCTATCTTGTATTACAATCGATGCACTAATAAACTATTGAAACATCATAGCTAAAATGAGAAAACCCAACTATTACAATGTGAGAATAATTCTCACATGATTGACTCACATAAGGTGAGTGGGGTGAGCGTCCCACTTGATAGACCGTGAAGGTGTATCAGAGCTCCACACCAGCATGGTGTATTAGAGCTTGCTCTACGCCAACCTGGCGTATAGAGACTTCCAGACCATCATTTATTAGAGGGTGAGCCCGAGTTGCATCTGGTCAGTCAAACACAACGCCCTAAACTAGTTAATCTAAAACCCCGCTTTCATCCAAGGAAGTCATGCTACATCGTAAATCATTTATAGCGCATAAAGTTAAGGAATAAGCTTTAAAAAAAGAATACGTTGGACGTGCTTTAGGCACGAATTTCAGAAGGGCTGAGGTGGGGAGTTGTAGTGTGTCTCTGATCGGTGCCTATTGACCTGATGAACCCCTCCGGAATTTGTTCGCCGTTGACCGAGACATTGTATGCTTTGACCGGGCTTCTTTAGCCGCTGCTGGCCAGGTTTTTTATGACCGTCATATGGAAATTGATCGTCGTGCTCTGTTCATTGACCGTGCTCCATTTGTTGATCGTGCTCCGTTCATTGACCATCGTTGACCGTGCTTCGTTCATTGACCGTCGTTGACCGTGCTCCATTCGTTGGATGTGCTCCGATCGATGACCGTTCATTGACTGTACATTGACTGTCTTGGAACGTCGATGACAGTCGTGCTCCATTCAATGACCATGCTCGCTTCATTGCTTGACTATACATTGACCGTCTTTGAAAGTCAATGACCGTCGTGCTCCATTCAATGACCATGCTCGCTTCATTGCTTGTGCTTGCATTCGTTGTCCGTGCTCCAGTTGTTGACTGTTCATTGACTTTTCATTAACTGTCCGTGAACATCGTAGACTGCCGTGCTCCATTCAATAACCATGCTCACTTCATTGATTGTGCTTGCGCTTGTTGACTGTCATTGAACGTGCTTCATTCGTTGAAAACGTTCTCCGTTGGTTGACCGTGCTCCGTTCATTGAATGTCGTTGACCGTGCTCCGTGCAATAACCTTTCGATGATCGTTGTTGACCCTGACGTTGACCGGCCATGCTCCGTCGTTGACCCCACCGTTAACCAGTTGTGCTCTGTCGTTGACCCCACCGTTAACCAGTCCAATTGGCTGACTTTTGACCTGATATGAGCCGCCCGTTGACCCAGCTATTACCCTTCCATGACCATGCTCCGGCAGTACTATCACTCGCTCTCCGCCACCGCTAGATTTGCAGCATCACCGGAGAAGAAGATCGATATCCGCCTCAGCCAGATCTGCGGTGGTCTTCTCTCCGCCGATTGCTAGGTCGCGGGCCGGGCTGTGCTTTGATCAGGCCACCAATCTCCGCTCCGATTTCCTTGTCCTTCGTCATCGTCTTCCGCTGTCTGTCGAATATTAACTCCGGTTCCGTCGTCCGTTGTCGGCTTCTCTCAGAGACTACCCTTTCTCCGATCAGACTAATCCATACTACCTCTATAGACAACTAAAATAAAGAGGGTCGGAGGCTGTCAGACGGCCGGTTGTGGCAGCGGCGGCAACTTCCCCGATATTAGGGTTTTGGTGACCTGCGAGAGTTTGGGTTTTTCGTGAGAGTTTCAACAGTGGAAGTATTTAGTTGAGGCCACACATCGGTCTAAAATAGTGGCAAAAATAATGGTGAACGAGTAAAGTGTGAAATGCTGCTGAGTGTGAAACTGAGATGACAAACTTCTGGGATGGCGTGAAAAGAGAGTGAATTACTTGACTAACAAATGAAAAATAGGAAAACGAAGTAGCCTAAAATATTTGAGCCAGGAATGATTTAGAAAATCAAGGGAGTTGAGTTTGGACGGGGTGATATTTAGTTCTGCAACATATAATTTTGAGCTATATTTAAGATGGGCTCAGCAGTTGACAGGCCCGTTTCAGTATAGAATTTGGGTCACATTCATAAATTACCTTAGTCCAGATCAGGGGTGCTTGTGGAGTCGAGCAGATTGAGACCGACTCATTTTAAAAACGAGTCAAGTAAGCTTGTGTTAGATTCGATATATTAATTCAGTTCAAATTAGTTAAATTTAAATCAGTTCAATTTAAAATTATTTAAGTCAAATTTAGCTTAAAATCATTATTATTTTTCAATAATACATACTCATTCTGTCTCTTTTCATATTGCTTAATTTGACTTTTGAGTTTCTGTATCAATGTTTAAATATTAATATCTTTATTTATACGTGTAAAACAAATTTAAAAGTAAAAATTTAAAAATATATGTTATGATGAATCCAACAACATATAACATGATAACAATTTTATATATACAGTATATAATTTAATGGTCGAAATTGGCTAAGTTTGATTTGCAAAAGTCAAATTAAGCAATATGAAGTGGGACGGAGGAACTACTTCATATCTTGTTTTATACCAACTAATCGTGAGATGAGTTTTTTTTAAAATAATTGATGCAACTAATGGAGTGATTTGATGTATGCTTTTATTTATTGCAACAGGGTTCCCGTAATTTTGAAAAACTTTTAATTAGTACTATATAACAATGTATAAATAATTATAATTTGACCATAAAAGTTTCATAATTGGTCAAATTATTAGTCATTCTAATAGGTGCCTTTCTCTACATATTTTAGTTCAATTTAATTTAATTTAATTTAATTCAATTCAAGTCAATTTATTTGAATGCAAGATCTTGGGAAAGACCGCATTTCCAAAAGAATACGAAAAGACAGGGTTAAATTAGAATTATAAAAAGGTAAAAAGTTTTAGTTGCAATATTAAAATTTTATTGTGCAACATGTAGTAGTTATAAGTTTATCACCCGATTAATGCAATCCGAAAGTTTTATATTCTAAATTGCAGTTCGAACATTGGTCTTTCCATAATTTATGGAAAAATTGTCTTTCAAAACACATACTCCCTGTGCTTATTTTATTATGGCACACTTTCCATAGTGAGATGTTTATTTTATATTGACACCTTCCAAATAAAGTAAGATTAAGATAATTATCCTCCATTTATTTTACTTTTCATATCTAACACTCAATTAGAATCTTCTAATTTTTTGTGCCAAAATTTGAAATGCCAATAATAATGTGAATTGTTATATCACGTCATGTCTTTTACTCAATCACGCCATGTATTTGTACTATTAAAATAATATGTATTTCTAGTTTATTTAAATGAATAAAGAAATTAATTAGTTAATAATTAGTTATAATTATTATTATTAAATTAATTGTAACTAGGAGTGTAAACGAAACGAGCCGAGATCGAGTAGTGGTGTGCTTGAGCTCCAAAAAATGTTTTTGTTTGAGCTCGAGCTTGTTCGAGCCCAGAAAATTTATCTTGATTTCGTTCTCGGTTGTTTGTAACTCGATCAAATTCGAGCTCGAACTTGAGCAAGATTGGCTCGTTGAGCTCGTTACCTTCGATCGAGCCAATATAACCCTCTAATTTATATTTAAAAAATTAAAAATAATATAGTTATATAGGTACAGACTGGTGAAACTCGACGAGCCTATTAAACAAAAATGAAGAACCTCGAGCTTGGCTAATAATCGAGTAGCTCGAGCCCGGCTCATGTTCGTCTAGCACGAGTACATGTTGAGCTTTTGCTTGAGCTATTTGCGAGTTTTTCACGAACGGTTTGGTTCGTTTACACCCCTAATTGTAATTAACAGCAGTGGTGGTCGTTGGAGCTGAACGTTCGTCGGATTTGTTGTTTACTTGCGGTGGATTCGCCGACGTCTTCTCCAATGGATTTTCCATTTCTCCGGCGGCTTCTCTGGCATCTCTTGGCCCACTCCGCCCCTGCTATTCGATGCCCCTCAGCGCCGCCCTGCCTCTCATCGTCAGCTTTCCTCTACCGCGCTGCACGGCTTCTCTGGCTCTCGTTTTTACCGTATCGCACCGCACGACCCTCTTCTCCCGCACTCTTTTTTCGACCCTCCTCTCCCCGCTCTCTTTTTCATTTCTGTTTCCCAGCCTGCCATCCCGTTTCCTTTTTCGGCTCTGTGTCCCAGCCCGTCTCCCCTTTTTCGGCTCAACCCTCGTAGCCCACTGTCCAACTCTCTTTCTCCGGATCTTCTTTTCTAGCCCGTCGTCCAGCTCTCCTTCTCCGAATCTCCTTTCCTAGCTCACTGTGTTGCTCTCCTCTCTCCGTTCTCTTTTCTCCTTTCTTTGTTTTCCCGGTTCTCTTCTCTCTCTTTCCAGTTCTCGCTAGCCTTTTTCTTTCCCCCACCCAGTTCTCCTTTCCTTCCCCGATTCTCCTCATTTCCTTCTCCAGTTTTCTTTTTTTCTTTCGGTTCTCCTTTGCCTTCTCCCTTGCCATTCCCGGTTCTCCTTTGTCAATTTCCATCTGCCCAGTAATTAATTGTCCAGTAATGTTCAGTAATTAATTTTCCAGTAATGTCCAGTAATTAGTTGCTAGTAAATAATTTTCCAGAATCCGGCGACATTCCAAGCTAAAATTCCAAATTCAATCGACATTTTTGGCCAAAAATTGATATTCCGGCAAGAAAACTAACTTTTATCGGTGAGATTACAATGACGTACAGCGGCAGGCAGTGATCGGCGGCGAATGGTGGCCGAGGGTGGGCGGTTATTAATTGGATAGTTAATCGAATAGTTAGAGGAGGTTAAAAAATAGTTAGAAGAGGTGGAATGGTGAGGAGGGGGAGATGAAATTATTCTCACAATAAAAATATAAAGATAAAAACAATAATACGTTGTTAGAATAAGTCAAGCATCTGATTGATTTGATTTGACTATAGATAGAGTTGTTGACTAAATTAGAGTTATACTAATACTATCTTTCCTTTTGTACTCTATTTATTTTTGTCAGTAATACATTATTCTTTACGGAAAATCACTCTTTCATGGTATCAGAGAAAGGTTCTGATCCTAAACCCTATAAAAATTGGCCGCCTCCGCCTCTCTCCTAGTTCCGGCGAATATCCGGCCAATTTTTGGCGAATATCCCGGCGAACTTCCGGTGGCTTTTTTGTCCTTATTCCTACAATTTTTTTGTCATCCCTACAACGGTGACTTTGATTCATCTCTGGCTTTTGATTTCTCTCTGGCCTTAATTACAAAGTTCTTCCCAACAACATTCTATCTCTGGCATTTGATTCATCTTTGAGCGGCGATGATATCTCTTTGGCGGCATTTTCTCTCCGGTGGAGGTGGGGTTTTCTCTTTGATTTCGTTCTTTCTTGAGTATTGATTGTCATCGGCAGCGGTGCATCTCCAAGCAATTCGGCAGTCTTCAGTAGCGCCTCAAACACCGAGGACGTTCTTCACCGATCCGCGATTCAAATGCAGTGGCCTGATCTCAGTTACAGTGGCACGTGAAACCACGTGTGTGCAACTCCCGGTGTGTTAGACACACGCACATCATCCTTAGCGCTTCTCCACATGCGCGTGTGTAACTCGCGCATCAACATCTCCCTATCGTCCGTGTACGCATTTGCCATTTCTTTCGGCTAATTTTTTTTGCTTGCTAATTTCTTAGTTTCCATCTCTAATATGGCTCTCTTTGGCTCTCAAGGGTGTGCTATTTCG